>JBAMJV010005027.1:0-109353 GCA_037951105.1 Echinarachnius parma
TGACCAGGGGTACACAAATATTTATTGATTGTTATTATTGGTACATGCAGTAATTGTTTTTGTAAATTCCCAAAGAGCAAACTAGATAAACTCAAATGACATGTAATGTGAGACATCATCATTAGCTTATCAATGAATGATTCCATCAAGCTTAAGAATAGAGCAATATTTGTCCTTAATGGCCGGGACCATTTAAGCCCCCCCCCCCCCCCCCCCCCCCCTTTGCGATTTTCCGATTGCTCCGGAACGCGTAAAGGGTGACACCCTATCGCTTCGTGATGTCTTTGCACAGCTTTTCAAACAAAATTTTCGAAAATCGGGACCTACCGTTACAAAGTCATGGGACCTTTTGTCTTGCAAGTCAGCCAAAAGATTGTTCATTTTCGTGATTTGTGTGTAACACATTCTGGAAATATATTGCAGTATATTGAGTCTTCGGGAATGATCCAAACCAAAATCGATTGATCACTACACATCGCAATTCATGCTGCGCCTCCCCTGGATAATTGTTTCGGAACAGTTCCAGGTTGAAACCAGATCGCAGTGCTTGTTTTAGCTTGTTTGTTCTTTGACTGCCTCTATTGTTCCTTTATCTGTGAATGTTAAATGAGCTTTAATCGACAACACTTACAACATTTTGTATGTTGTGGTGTATCCCCCGGCGATTTTCTCAACATAAACTAATTCATATTTAAATAGATATAACGAAGAGTATTCAACTTACATGCCCCCTCCATCGCCAGAATCTTTTGTCTTATTTCCATCAGGTCCCGTTTTGTTTTCCGATTGTTATCGATTTACATCTGTTATCAGCTGTTCTAATCATCGATCCACGCTGCTCATTGGTTAATTAGCATCCCTTTAAATATTCGTAAGGGAAGTCGAATTAACCACGCGCACCATAACAACTTGTTAACATTGATGATAATGACGTATGATATTCCTGCCGCTGAGCTTGTAAGACATCTATACATTTACAAATTGGACTTTACAGGAATTAAAACAAACGTTGAAAGGGGGACATAGTTCGAAGGGAAGGGGCAGGATGGGAAACTTGGGAAGCAGGGTTGAACACAATGAGGATGCTATCTCGATGGAGATCCTGGGGAAGGTCGGGGAGAAAACGATGCAGGAGCCGGTTGGGAAACGTGGAAAACGCAGGAGGGAAACGCAGGAAGCCGAGACCAGGGGGCCACATTCCACCAGGTCGTTCATGCTTGTGACGCATACGTCATATAAAAAATTGATAATTGTAGTGTGATTTTGCACTCCCACTGATATCGGTTGTGAAATTTCATGAAACGACAAGATATACTTATAAAATGCAAAACCCTATATGCGCCTTCTTCTTTTTTTTTTCTTCTTCTTCTTCTCTTTCTTCTTCTTCTTCTTCTTCTTCTTCTTCTTCTTCTTCTTCTTCTTCTTCTTCTTCTTCCTCTTCCTCTTCTTCTTCTTCTTCTTCTTCTTCTTCTTCTTCTTCTTCTTCTTCTTCTTCTTCTTCTCTTCTTCTTCTTCTTCTCTTCTCTTCTTCTTCTTCTTCTTCTTCTTACTTCTTCTTCTTCTTCTTCTTCTTCTTCTTCTTCTTCTTCTTCTTCTTCTTCTTCTTCTTCTTCTTCTTTTCCTTCTTCTATTTCTACTGCTACTGATACGAGTTCTACTTCATCTCCCACTGTTGTCCACTGTTTGTTGTTCTTCTATTTAAAGCTCGAATTCACATTGAGATAAAACTCGAAATTAACCCCTCATTTGATGTTCACGATCTTCATAATACATGTATCGGACTCTCCATTTTGAGTTTAATTCATTAATATAATTATATGATGTATGTTATATTTGTATGTTAGTGTATGTCTTATGCTTGAAATGTTAATATTGAAAACAATTATATTCTTAATAAAGTAGTAGTATCATCGTATTTATTATAATCATTATTTGTATTATAAGTATTATAATTATCATTATTATTATTTTCTTTCTTTTTTGTAGGGATTATTATTATCATTATTGTTGTACAATATTTGTATTTTGTAATTGTTATTATTGTTACTGTAAATAAAATGATGTAAATACAAACCAATGCAGACAATTATACAAAATCTCCATTCTGTAAAACAATTGCAAATGTTCGGTCTCTCTCGTCATCAGTGACCAGGGTGTAACACAAATATTTATTGATTATTATTATTGGTACATGCGTATTGTTTTGTAATTTCCAAGAGCAAACTAGATAAACCTCAAATGACATGTAAAGTGAGACATCATCATTAGCTTATCAATGAATGATTCACATCAGCTTACGAATAGAGCAATATTTGTCCTTAATTGGCCGGGACCATTAAGCCCCCCCCCCCCCCCTTTGCGATTTTCCAATTGCTCCGGAACGCGTAAAGGTGACACCCTATCGCTTCGTGATGTCTTGCACAGCTTTTCAAACAAAATTTTCGAAAATCGGACCTACCGTTACAAAGTCATGTGACCTTTTGTCTTTGCAAGTCAGCCAAAAGATTGTTCATTTTCGTGATTTGTGTGTAACACATTCTGGAAATATAATTTTTTCTTTTAAAGGGACAGGCCCTCTTTTACAAACGTCTGAGCAGTTTCCAGTTGACGGATGGGATGCATGTAACACACACAAACAAAATCAGATCGAACAGCCCTGTAATTTGGATTCTACGAATGAAAAACGAATGCGTCCTTCATCAAACTATATATCGGTCAATAAAGGTTTAACTGATTTAGCATAATATTACAACAATATTGTACTTATTCTAGTAAAGGTATTGTGAAGCCGATATTGGTAAGGTATGTCACAGAAAAAGATCTCAAAAATGAAGAATATATAATTACATGTAGTCAGATTAAGCGAGGTTTTGTTATTTTGTTAGTAAACGTATTCGCGTATGGCGTTGGTTGATCTGTGCGCGGGTCCATGTAGCTAGCGCGGGTCACGTAGGGGTCACGCACAGCAACGTGGTACTCCGTGGGATCTGTGTGCGAACTTTCTCACCGGGTGAATACACGTATAATGCCACAATTAAATCCTGGATTTCGTTTATTAGTTTGAGGTCTATAACTCCACGAAAAAGAGATTTCAAGCCCTATTTTTTTCAGGCATGCTGTTAAATGACATTTTCTTACATATAAGACAATAACCTCGCAACCTTTGAAATTGGCATGCAAAAGAGATAAAAACATTGTCATTTGGTCTTGTTTTATATGTAAGGGTGTTTGTTTTGGGGGTCAAATAGTTAAATTATCAAATAAAACAAATAATCAAATACAATAATCAAATAATCGGATATAACAACAGATCAATAAAATGCATACATTATTAAGACAAAGAAATATATACAAAATTATCCAAACAATAACAAAAAAACATGAGGAATAACCTCGCTCTGCCGAACTTTTTTATTGTATTATTATTCCAATGGTCTAAAGATATATTTAGTGAAACCCAATGTTAATTATCACAAATATAATTTTATGAATTATTGGTAAAAATTTGAATGTATGACCTATATTTGCATAAGTTACCATAAATATGCAAATGAGTGAATTTTCGAAGAATGAAAATTACCATCGTATTCTAAACACTTTTGATTTGACATTAGTGCAAATTTTCGCAGCGATCGTGCGCTTCACGGGTTCAAGATCATAATGGGGGCCATTCTGCCCCCCTCCCCCCGGCCGTAGGAAGACCTTTTTGGGGAAAAAGGCCAGGAGATATTCCTATGTCGAGGGGGCCGGGGGGGGGGGGGGGAGGGTAGAGCCATTCTCGGCCGTAAAACACCCGACCGCCGCGAAAATGTGCACGCATGTCTAGTATAATATGTAGATTACCATGATTACTATGGTCATTTTTTAACAATTCACTAATTTACTAAATTATATGCTAATTCATGGAAATAAGGACATACAGGTCAAACTTGTTTGCCTTTTCCTGATGATTTTTTGTATTGTTTTGATAATTTCTTATGTATTTCTTTATTTTTAAACTTGTATATTGCATTGTTGTTTTTTTGTTTTTGTATTCTTTATTAACAGACAATTATATTGAGCCCCCCAAAACATGTAAAACAAATAAACCAATGTTTTATGTATTTTACTAGAAAATGCACATTTCCATATGAGTTTTACACAAGTCACTAAATTTACAATTTTCGGGCTGACATGCAAAGAAAAAAATTCACGTAACTTCGTAACGGTAGGACTAATTCCGCAAATATATTGTTTTTTAAAGGATGCGCATGATTTGAAAGAAATTTTTTACAGAGCGGCGAGGTGTTATCTTCTGTTGCAAAATAATCATGAAAATCGCGGTGGGGGGGGGGGGGGGGTTGGGCGCGGCCTAGTTAGCATTAATAATTTTAAAGAGAGCCCTTACTACGTGATACCAACTGCATTAGGTAAGCAAAGCTTGTAATAGGGCCCTTTCACATATCAATACATAACAATATATTACATAACATTGATGGAAATAAATATTCATACATAAAACTACATTCGTGAGCCCCCCCCCCCCCCCCACCCGCCCCCTCCCCCCAACTACCATGCATAATTACACTCATAACATGTCGCAGCAGATTTTGAAGAAAAGGGAAAGAAAGTAGAAGAGAGGAAAAAATACAGAATAACATTTATGAATTCAGTCTACTCAATTAGATGATAAAATTGTAAACAATTCACTTTTACACGATTTCTTAAATCTTGTCAAAGTTGTACTGGATCTTATATTAGAGCCGAGATTATTCCATTTGCTTATTCCCACATTTTGAAAACGTACAGGAGGCTTATGTAATAACATTATTTGTCTTGTGTTGTGAGGATGAACAGATGAATTAATTACAAACAAAGCTTTACATATGTGCGGGAGATGATCAGTATGGAAATTGTACATGAATATGAGGGTATTAAGCGTTATGAGTTGCTCTATTGGAAGAACTTTCATATTAATAAATAAGGGATTACTAGAACAATTATACTCTGAATTTGTTATGATTCTAATAGCCTCCTTTTGTAACAATTTTATTTTATTGAAATGAGATAAATAAGAGTTTCCCCACGCAATGTTGCAATATGATAAGTGTGGTAGTATTATTGAATTATAAAGTAGCATTAATACATTTTGGGGGATGGTATATTTTAATTTTGATAGTATTCCAACACCTCTTGATACCTTCAAAGTAACATTCTTTATGCGGCGTTCCCACTGTCGTGCGATCCGTTACGAACGCCACGATTGGCCATTCGTAGCTGATCGTGGAACTTCTCTGAAATTTCAGGTTTGGATACGAGGTGATGCGAGTCGATACGTTCTGGTGCGATCTGTTGCGCTTGGATGCGATATGGTCACCATTGGTCAATTTCAGGTGACACGATCTGTCACGATCTAGTCTCCCGTTCAGATACGATCATATACGTTCCGATAGGATTGTCCCGATTGAGTCTACGATTGGGTCTCGATGTGACACGATCATCACGATCGGGGCCCCCGATTTGGGACGATCGGGTACGTGCAGATACGTTCGGATACCTTCCGATACGTTCATCACGAACCGACGCGCTATGTTGCGATAGGATACGATTGTGGTCGCGATGTCATTCACGATGAGGATCGAGAGTGATCACGATTTGAGCTACGATTGGACCCCGACGGATATACATATACAGCCCGACTGACCATGGACTTTATTGTTTCTTGAACAGTTCTACAGAGTGAACACTACAACCCACAACCATTGATGATGGCAGAAGTTGAGGATGATGACAACGTGACATTTGCAGTATTACTGTATGCTCACATTATCGCCAGGGAGGAATAAGCCGAGCAGCAGCCAGACCCGCCACAACCCAACCACAAAGAGCCAGGAGAGCTGCAGTCAGGCAGTGCTGATTGCGACCATGGCTCACAGAGGAGAGGAGAGGGGACAACATCTTGGCCAGTTCTCCAGCCTCCTAGACACCCAATTGAGGCTGGAAGATCCAGTAGCGTTCTACAAATACACAAGGTTAACACCACAGCTCTTCGCTGAAGACTTGCAGAGGGTGGCCCCAGCAATCGAGAGGGAACTCACCAGTTGCAGGCAACCCCTCTCACCTGGACTGACTGGCAGTGACATTGAGGCACCTTGTCACTGGAAACAACTATCGGTCCCTTGCGTATGCCCTCAGGTGTGAAGTGTCCATCATCTCAGAGATGGTTCCAGAAGTGTGCCAGGCAATTGTGCAGGCGTACAAAGATGAGGTGTTTATCCTACCTGTGACCCCTGAAGCCTGGACAGCCGTAGCTAACCAGTTTGAGCAGAGATGGACCATCACCACGCCATTGGGGCCCTGGATGGCAAACACAATGCTATCAAGAAGCCATCCCACACTGGCAGTCTGTACTACAATTACAAAGGCTTTTTTCTGATACCACTCCTGGCTATGGTAGATGCAGATTGCAAGTTTGTGTGGATCGAGCTTGGTGGAAAATGACACATGTCAGATGCTTAGATATTTGGCGATTCTGAGCTGTTCAACGGCCTGGAAAAGGAAGCCCTAGGACTCCCCCCCCCCCCCCCCCCCCTCCTCCACCCTGCCCTCTAACTGCAAGCCCTGATGACCACCAAGACATGCCCTTCTTCATCCTGGGGGATGACGCCTTCGCACTCAGGAACTACCCCATTAAGCCATGCGGCACTTGCTGCTGCTGCTGCGGCAAAGAAGGCCACATTTCGGGCATCCACCGTCTCAATGTGAGGGATAAAAAAAAAGGAGAACTTCTCCCACACCCACTTCTTTGAGATGTTCATATCAGTTATGGCATCTCCTCCTGACCCACTCATCTTGGCGTGTTTCTGCAGCCTGACCATCATGGTCCTCATGCTTGTGTACTATATTTTAATCTTGGCAGCCTGTGCAGCCCAGAGATCCTCCTTCTTGGTGACATCTTTGAAACCCGCAAGGCGTTTGCTGTAGAGGACCTCATTTCTCATGTGGAACTTAATGATTCCCTCCTTTTGCTCTTCAGTAAAGGCAGTTAATATTTTCTTTCTCTTGGCTTTCTGGGTGGGTGGTCTCCTCTACCTCCTATGGTGCCGGCTCTGGCTGGACTGGTTCAGGCTCAGGGGGTAGAACAGTCTGGCCCTTTCCCTTCTTGCGTCTGGTACCCTTGGGTGGCATCTCTCAAAGGCTCCACAAATTACTAGCAAAAGCAAGTTGACAGTACATTTAGATGTGCTCTCTTCAAGTGTACATCGCTGAATGAGGCGCATTCAATCTTTTCCGGTATATACTGTATATGGGCCCGAGAACTCCGTAACAGATCGTGAACGTCCGTGAAAAAGCGTGACTTCTCGTATCTACTCGCATTTACTCGTATCTACTCGCATTTACACGCATCTACTCGTATCAACTCGTATCTGCTCGTGAGTCATTCGTGTCAGGTCGTGAGCAATGGTACCCGACAGAGCGTGACAGATCGTGACAGATCGTGGGAGATCGCCTCACATCTCAACAGAGCGTGGTGTTTGTCTTGTCCAAGGTTGATCCCGATCACCACGATTTGGAAGCACGAATAGATGCGCTTTGTTACGATCCAATACGATCCAATACGATCCGATGCGATGATGACGATTAATAATTAATCGTGTTGATCGTAGAAAATTTTTGAACCGTTCCAAAAATGTCCTACGATCACCACGATTGCCACGACTGACCTTACGATCTGATAATATCTGATACGATCACCACGATTACTTCACGATCAGTTACGAATGGCCAATCGTGGCGATCGTAACTAATCGCACGACAGTGGGAACGCCGCATTACATGAGCCTTCCAACTTAAGAATTCATCAATAATAACCCCGAGAAAAGATAATGATTGAACGCATTGGAGGGATGTATTTTGGATAGATATAGAATCAAGATTGGGGGGAACTCTCCTGTTTTTTGAACGAAATAGAATATACTTTTTTTTTCATAATTTAGATGCAATTTGTTATTTTGAAACCAAGAGATTATTTTACTTAATTCTAAATTAACTAATGAAATAAGTGTATGCACATTCTTATGGGATAGTACAATTACAGTGTCATCTGCAAATAAAGAAACCGACAAATCTTTGAACTATGTCATTTACATAAATAAGGAACAGGAGAGGTCCCAAAACAGAATCTTGAGGTACACCACATGATAGGTCTTAAAGCTCAGAATTGACACCATCGACCACCACATACTGTTTTCTACCAGTCAGATATGATCTGAACCAGTTTAGTGCTACATCTCGCACGCCATAATAACATAATTTATCGAGAAGAATGTGGTGGTCGATGGTGTCAAATGCTTTTGACAAGTCCATGAATAATCCTAAACAAACGTTACCTTTATCCAATTCATTTATAACATAATTAGACAAATTCAAGACCCCATGTGCAGTTGAGTGTTTTTTCTGAACCCACATTGTTCATCAATTAAAATTTCATATTTTTCAAGGAATCTGAATAATCTACTATATAGAACTTTTTTCCAATAATTTAGAGAAAATTGACGAAATGGCAACAGGCCTATGAATATCAATATTTTGTTTGCATTTCTTTTTATATAATGGTACAACTTTAGCTACTTTCAAAGAATCCGGAAATACCCCAGAGGAAATTGATTTATTGAATATATTGCACAAAGGGTCTACAAAATAAACGATTGATTCTTTGACTACCTTGGCAGAAATATCATCACAACCACACGCTTTAGCTGGGTCTAGTTACAAAGTTTTGTCAACTCATGAACGGTAGCCGGTTTCAAAAATAAACTATTGACATAATCTGAACTTAAATATTTCTTTAAAAAGTTAGGTACACATGGAATTGAATTTGATAGTTGCTGACCTATATTAACAAGAGAATTAAACACCTGAACAATCTGTTCGCGTGAAGAATATTTATCTTTACCTAAGTAAATTTAATTCAGTATAACATTTTGTTTCTTTTACCAAGTACATCATTAATATTATCCCATGTCTTTTTCATATTTCCTTTACACTTTGAAAAAGGTCTTTTTCATATTTCCTTTACACTTTGAAAAAGGTTGACTACTCTTACAAGAGTAGTCAACATATTTTTATACAAAGTATATTTGATCCTAGATGTATCACTTGGTTTGTGTACATACGCCCTATAAAGACGATTTTTCTTTTTAATTTACACTAATAGACCATTTGATATCCAAGGTTTCTTTGGTTTGCATTTAATATTTGTTTGCTCTTTAAATGGAAAACAATCGTTAAACAACTTGTAAAAGTTTTTTATGAAATAATTATAACTTACATTAGTATCATGATTCATATAAATTGCTGACCAATCAGTCTTGGCTACTCTCGTCATAAATTCTTGTATATTTTTATCAGTGATTACCCTTTTTTTTAATTATTATTAAATTGCTGTTGTACTGATCTTTCCATCTTTACCAAACAAAATATAGGAACATGATCGGAAATGTCCGTATATAATAAACCAGTTTGTACATTTTCATGAAAAGTATTTATAAATATATTATCTATTAAGGTGCAAGATCTTGCAGTAATGTGTGTAGGCTTTGAAATTAGTGGGTACATATTGTAAGAGAACATAGTTTCTAAAAACTCATTTGTCTTATCATGAGATTGATGATGAAGCAAAGCAAAGCAAATTATAATCACCCATCAACATTATGTCTTTCTTTTCTTTTTCTAGCACACATAGACATGCATTTAGTTTGTCATTAAAACTTGACACATTAGTATTAGGGGGTCTATAAACACAGCCAAAAACGTTAGATTTATGTTCCAAACCTTTCACTTCAATAAAGATTACCTCTAACTCTGGTGAGCAAAAGGATAAGTAATTACGAATAGAGTAGTTAATTCCATATTTCACATATATAGCAACACCCCCACCAGTTTTATCTGATCTACAAACTTGAACCATGGAATAGTTTTCTATATTGTACATTTCCAAATGAGTGTTACAATTAAACCACGTTTCACATATACCTATTACATCAAAATTATAATTAAGTGATGACAACAATATTTGTAAGTTATCAAAATGTTTGCACAAGCTATAGTATTCAAATGCATTACTGAAAAATAATCTTGATGGCTCTTGAACTTTTCATGAAAATCTTCAGGAAATATATAACTGCTTGCGCCACAAGAAATATACATTTATTTTTAGAGATTTTCCCCTCATGTTTTCTATTTGTTCTCGATTTAATGTAGGATGGGCACGTGCCCTCGTCCCCCCCCCCCCCCCCTTCCGTTTATAATTATTGCTATTATAAATAATAGCCTAATATCCTTGCACAGATTGCACGTGATGGCGATGTCGAGATGCTGGAGGCAAAGTTACGCCAAATCCTTGAGTCTGAGGAGAAGAAGGCACAGGTCAATGCCCTGGACGAGAACGGCATCAGCCCCCTGCACTTCGCAGCGAGGTACAACCACTTAGACGTTGTCAGGATCCTCGTAGAGAATGAAGCGGGTAAATTACGTAATAATTATACAAATAACAATGCCTTCTTTATAACTTCCTATTGAGCATCTGTGGGGTGTTTCACACATAACACTAAAATTCATTTTAGTGTCTTTTTAATCACTAAAATCAATCCTAAAATCAATGTTAGTGTTTAGTATAAAATACCCTCCGGGGCCATATTCATTGCTCATACTAGTGAAAAAGTAGGCTTAAGCACTGGCTCAATTGATAACTTTGTTTTGCTAAATCATTCATAAATGAAGGTATTGTTTATATTTTGTTTTATAAAGACTACATTCTACAAGACAAGACTTTATTTCAAGCCTAACCATAATAGTAATTCCAATCCCAGTCCCAATTCGAAATCTAAACATAACCTGAGTATTTTCTTGTTTACGCAATTACGCGACATCGATCTCCAATCTCATTGACTTGAATGGGGTGAGGTGGTCATGCATTCAAGCCACGTTTTAATCTTCAAACAAAAGGAAGGCACACTGTTGACAAAATCAGTGCATTTTGCAACATTTCATTTTTTACTTTGCCCTACATTCGGATGTAATGCACATTCCATGATAAAATATCCATAGCAAATGTTATATCAATGTAAAGGGGAGAATTCACGCTTTCCAATGATACCAAATTTATGAATGGTAATAACGTAATAGGCATTCAAGCCACATTTTAATCTTCAAACAAAAGGAAGGCCCTTTGTTGGCAGAATCAGTGCATTTTGCAACATTTCACTTTTGACTTTGCCCTACATTTGGATGCAATGCACATTCCATGATGAAATACTCATAGCAAATGTTATATCAATGTAAAGGGGAGAATTCACGCTTTCCAATGATACCAAATTTATCAATGGTAATAACCTAATAGAAAAGTTATTAATGCGCAAACCTCGATTGCGGAACTTTTTGTGCGAAGTATAGATAAAACAAATGTACATATTATAACTCAAAAAAATTGATTTTAATTGAAAATCCTGGTAATTGGTAATTTCTGCTTATAATCGCTGTGAAATCACCCCCCTCATAGATGTGGAACGAGTCGGCCGAGGAGGAATGAGACCACTTCACTCAGCATGCAAGTACAGAGGGAGCGAGAACAGTGGTGTGCAACCAGATATAAAGGATCAAGAGGTATGAAGTGTAAACGTTGTGGCTCTTCGCCCCCTCTCTCCTCTTTATCTACAGGGAATGAGAACATTTGGAAATAGGGGTATATGACATATTTTACGGGATGCCGAAGCAAAAAACTAAACAAGAAACGGAACAGAAAAACTCCCATACGAAAGGGATAATAGGCGTACATCCGTGTGACTGTGAGGAGATGGGGAAGGGGGAGGGGCGGGGGATATGGTTCTTCTGGTGATAAAATAGTTACCATGTACAGTACTACCCTCATCTTTATTGTGTTTTTCAGTTTTTCATAACCTCACACAAGAGTGTGATGTGCAGCGCCCTCTCTACCAAAACTAAACTACCCCTTTAATGCAATATGATAACAGTCACAAAACCTAAAACAATAGTTTGTTCAGATACAGACTGTAACCTACAATCATTCATTATGTAGATGTGCATTCGACTCTACGTACTATGTTGAATGTATTCATTTTTTGTTTTTTCTGTTTCATATTTCTTCAGGAAGCTGAAAATGAAATCGTCCCCGTTGAGGTAAGGAGATAATAATAGCTCTTTTTCCTTTTATATTATATATTTTCTGATCAGTTTCTCTATATGTTGGAATTAATTATACAAAAAAGCTGCATCACTCTGGTGATACCTCGGCCTCGCATATCCTTCGAGTTTATGTATGTTCTGGCCACACGAGCATTGAAAACTTAGGGGTTTTAGGGACGAGCACGTTCCTTTTTCGTTGTAAAGACATGTATGAATGGAGTGTTATGATTTTAATTTCTCTCGTGGAGAATTGCAACCGTGTACAAAATCAATGCAATTACCTTAATTTACAATGGAATTTTCACACATCTCTCAGTGGACATAGTTATCAGTTCACAAAAATACACACTCCTTTTATCAACCCTGTTTTTTTTTTTGCAGTCATGTCAACAAAGTTACTACATCCCATTAAATTACTTTGTATTTGTATACGGTGATATAGGAAGAAAGAGATCTTCAAAACAAAATTAGATATATTGTACTCTTCCCTTATTATAATATGTAACTTTGGAAATGTTCAATCTCACATTTGTTATGTATTCGCAGTTTCTTGTTTTACAGTTTATTTGCAGAAGAAAATATGCTATGAAATATTAAACCGTAACACAATTTTAGATGGCTACTTTGCAACAGGATGGAGTATGTGAACGTATGTGTCAACATGTTCAGGGGTATTCATTTCGGACTATCCCATCCGACTCGTTTATCAACTGACGGTGCGAAATACACATTAGCTCGGTGTTATGTTGTGAACATGGTGTGGCAAGATTGGTAGAGCGCGCGCTTTCCAATCGTGAGATCCCGAGTTCGAACCCCGTGTATGCCCTCGCGTTTGTCCTTTGGCAAGACAATTAATCCACTATTGCTGCTCTCGACCCAGGTGTATAAATGGGAACCCGTAGGAGTGGAACGTGTATGCAATTGTACTTGTATACCGTTCAGTGCGCCATATGGCTGCCAGAATGCATTGCTCCCAAGGGAACAGAGAGTGCACGTCATGTGCGGAATGATTGTGAGTGTGTCCGATGACCGGGGAAATAATATTGTAATGCGCTTAGAGATGATTAGCAATAATGTAAGGCGCTATATTAATCGAAACATTATTATTACTATTATTATTATGTAGTTCGCATTAAAGGGATTTAGTAACATTGTCCAAATCCTCAAAACTTACTAAGGAACTCTAGTGGTATACCTTGTTATATTCATATTAACAATAAAAACACGGGACCGGTTTCGGTTTTTCAAATTTCCGTCGTTCAAAAGATATTTACGATTGAAATGTTCAGATGTTAAAGGGATAGTTGAGTTTTGGTATATAGAGGGCGCTACACAAAATACTTTTTTGGGAGATAATGAAAAACTGAGTGTCAAATTCGAAAGAGCATACAATTGTAATGACAGAATAAACTTTATTTGATCAAAATCGGCTCAGAAATGACTGAAATAACCATAAACATAACCATTTGTAATACTTGTGGGGCCCCAAAATTATTAGATAATTTTGAACCAGCTGTTAAAAAAAAAAAAAAAAAATGCTTCCTCTTTTCAAAAATTTACAAAAGAGGTTTTTAAATATTATTGATTATCTCTCTATTTCAACAAAACATCACATGCACAATATTTCATTTAAAATGGTTGAAACCAATGAGGGTTTAGAGAGCGCCCTTCTAAGTTTTAACGGCTATTTTTGAATGATTACAGGCTTTTTACTTAGTCATTAGTAATATTTTATTCCTTTCAAGCAGGGTGGAGTTATAACTATCAGTTTATAATGTAATGGTGCAGGTTTTGGTTACTAACATTCAGTTTGACCAAAACTGCACTCTCTTTACCAGAACTCAACTATCCCTTTAAACTGTCTACGGGATAATTTAAGCCGTTTGCAAAGTCAGTGTAATGAGTTAGTGAATATTGCTTTGCATTTTTGCTCATTTCTCGTGAAATTTTCTTAATTACACATCACTCTTTTACACTTGTCAACAAAGTAGTTACTAGATCCCTTTAACTATCCTTCTTTATTTGTCCAACTTGTTAATGTGTCAATTCAAGATACATTATAAGGATGTTCATGATCAGATAATAAACATAAGAGATGGTGATTATACTTTGCATTCAATACAGACATGTGTGTTCTCATTTAATCAATATTCTTTGTTAATTCTCCAATTGTCCTAGCTTATAAACAAGCCAAAGGGAAAATTCCCAGCTGAATACCCGTTGAAAATGCTGACTCGCACGATTGCTTTCCCGTTGCTCGGTAACCATTAACAATCATTGTGCGTTGGTATCAATACAACCTGATCAGGGTTTTATCATAAGTGCTTAACCACGGGTGTAGATCCCGGGGGGATGGGGGGATATATCCCCCAACTTGTTGGTGCGGTGGGGATGGCCCTTAAAAACATCCCCCACTTGTTTTCAAAGTTAAATCATTATGAAATGCATAATAACAATAATATCGCTAATAGTAATAATAACAATTATAATAACCATACTTCTAAAGTGATATTTCAAACAATTTCAAAAATTTCTCCACGTGGGAGGGAGTAAAACCCCTTCCACACCCTCCCCCCAAATTAGTATAGACATGCATGGACGGTGTGTGTGTGTGTGTGTGTGCGTGCGTGTGTGTGTGTGTGTGTGTGTGTGTGTGTGTGTGTGTGTGTGTGTGTGTGTGTGTGTGGGTGTGTGTGTGTGTGTGTGTGTGTGTGTGTGTGTGTGTGTGTGTGTGTGTGTGTGTGTGTGTGTGTGTGTGTGTGTGTGTGTGTGTGTGCGTGTATGTGTGCGTGTTTGTGTGTAGTTTTTTTTTTTGTACACTATAGCGGTCTAATCATGAGGGAGATGATTTAAGTCATGCTTTCTTCAATTTTATTGTATTTGCTTCCAAGGTATGCACTAGATTGCATTATTCCAATTGAAAAATTGAAAAAGATTCCCTACCGTGGAAGGGGGAACCCCCCCCCCCCCCTTCCCCGCCCACTTCTCAAAACAGATCTTCGCAACTGTGCTAAGCATTGTCAAAATGTGATATTCATTGTTCTAAGCGTCACACGCATGGCAAACAAGTCATATTGTGATGTACATTGTTTTAACTTGTAATTTGCCAGCTGCGCGGGGGACTTGACCGACGACAATAGTTGACTTAGTCCGCTGTTATCCGGAGTTGCAGTATTGTCAGAGGTGCTAAATACACTAAAACACGATGTTTATTGTTTCACCATCGTGCGTCGTATTACTAATCAATTCTTCTTTCAAAGCATTTAATGTGCCAAGTTTATAAACAAGCAATTTTGTTGGGCAGATCGTTAGTAATTATATTGTATTGATGGATGTTATCATTTAATCGATATTCTTCTGTTTATTCTAGAAGTATTCTAAATGTATCAACAAACCATAGGGAAAGTCCCAAATGAGTACCCTTTTGCGTACTGACGCATGTTTGATTTTCCCTTGCTAAGTAATGGCCCAGTCCCACTATAGCGCATCTTCTTCCGTATAAGGTCTAAATGCGGGCGAAGCAGTCAGTAGATCTAGCAAATTTTGAAGCTGAGTCCAATTAAAAGTATCATACTAGTCTATTCCGAACTTCTGCTAGTACCGTCGTCTTTAGATCAGGGGCGGATCTAGCTTTTTGCTAAGGGGGGGTTCGACCCAATGACGATGCAGAGCATCGTCCACGAGCCGCGAAGCGGCGAATTTTTTTTGCTATATTGAACCCCCGTAAGTAATTTTTGTTAACCTTTTTCACTGATAGCCGCGAAGCGGCGAATTTTTTAGCTATTTTGAACCCCCGTAAGTGATTTTTTTTGCTATTTTGAACCCCCGTAAGTGATTTTTTTGTCACTTTGTTCACTGATACACTTTCACTTGGCAGCCCAAAGGGGGGGGGGGGGGGTTTAAACCCCATAACCCCCCCCCCCCCCCCCGTAGATCCGCCACTGTTGATGTCAAATGGATAGGTATACGGAGGAGATACACTACAGTGGGACTAGGCCATAACCATTTAAATCATTTTCCGATACCCCACGCGGTGAATACAATTACCCGATCAATGTTTTATCAGAAGTGTTGAACATTATTCAAAAGTTGTGTTCATTGTTTCACACGCATGGTGAACAAGTCATTGTGAGGCGCAGCCCGAGTGACGTGCGTTGCTTCATTCGTCATGCACCGTACGCATCATGGTTTCGTCATTTCATAGTTTACAAATAGACAATTGCCAAGGATTATGCATATCAATAGGGGAAAGTCTCAATAGATATACCCTTGAACATGTTTACTAGTTTTCGGCCCCATCCCGTAGCTAAGATACTGTTTAATATCACGATTCGTTATCGTATAATTTCTGGTTATAATGACCCACAAAATAATGCTCCTTACTGACACGTAATATGTGTCATATATCATATGACTTTAAAAAAGGATATCTGAAACAACAAAGATATCACAAGAGAGTTTTTATTTTTAATTATGTTGAACCCAAAAACAAACACCTAACAACAAAAAATTTTAAAGACCACGCAACCAATGTCGTATTTCTTTTTTGGGAAAAATTATAATATTTCCATATGTTATTTCTATATGTTATTTCCAATTGTTACACGTCGGACCGTCTTTTTATACTGCATTACGAGTCTTCGCCAGGGTGAAATTTCGCTCACGAAAGCTGTCCGACGGAGAACTGCGCCGAGCATTTATCCGCAAGTTGCTGTAGTTCACCAACTCGCTACGACTTTCATTCTTCGCATAACGGCATGAACAGTCAAGACGAGAACACTGGTTTAGGTAGCCGAGACCGATACAAAAGTGAACCCTTTTTTAACGCACCCCCCCCCCCCCCCTCCCTCCCTTCCTCCCTAGCTACAGGTCTGAACTGGTGATCCCAAAGGGGGGGAGGATGTCTGGCATCGTGAATGAATGTTACTTTTGCTATGTTATGTATTGTTCGGGTTATAGAATTCATGTTTCCATTCGTCCCGTAATAATTATACATATTTTCAGATCGATTTTCCTCTCATCACCGTACGTCCGTTTATTTCCTTTCTACGCTCTTTTAGTTCGTTCTATTTACGTAAATAAACAAATCATAGATATGCAGCAAACAATGACTAATACCAACAGTGGTAGCTGTTTCCAATCCTATAAATGAAAAATTAGACCGATGCCGGTGTGAACATTCCAAGGTAAATAAATATCATATGACCAATTAATGGGCGAAAATGCTCAATTGTATTGGCTAACCAATTGTGATAAGTTTATACAGGGAGAATTTCAAAATCCGAACACTTCAACCATTGTGCATATAACGTAAAGTAAATTATGAAAATTCCAAACCGGTTCTATGTTTGAATTGGTTATTTATCATACAATGAGGGATGTGTGAACCGCTATCTAGTTCTAGGTAAGTTTTGTGGATTTCGACAATCAGGGGATAACTGAGCCCCTCAGCCAAGGGATAGTTGATTATTGGTCAAACTTAACTTCAGTAACCGAAACCTGCATCATTACGGTACAAACTAATAGTTATAACTCCACCATGCTCGAAAGGTATACACAATTACAAACGACTAAGTTGTCATTAAAAAAAAACGACCCTGTTATCATTAAAAAAAAAAACGACCCTGTTATCATTAAAAAAAATAAAAATAAATAAAGAGCCGTTACAACTCAAGAGGGTGCTCTCTAAAAACTCATTGGTTTTACTTTAGCCATTTTAATGATTAAATAGAGATATCATCAACAACTATTTAAATACCTATTTATTTTATTTTTCAAAGCATTTTTTGTATTTTTCTAAAAAGTCAAAATGTCCCCCGGCCGGTAGACTTATAAATAAAATATCTTGAAATCAAATTGCTCAACTATGAGAGCATTTGAAAGGGACTGATTCTCATTGTACATGTTTTATTCAAGGAACTTTCAAATGAAATTAAAACAAACCAATTTAGTGTCAAGGGGCATTTCGGGAAGTACCAATACTCAAGTGTACCTTTAATGTTAGTCCTAGCGACAAACAAGCAGTAATTTTTACTTATCACATGGACATCTTACAATTTTGATTATTAAGATTCTTATTAGATGTTATGCCAAAATGATTGGTCAGTAATTTTAATGACTACTTTCTTGTCTTTCAATTCCAAAATGCGGCGAGAACGATCGGGCAGGTAAAATTGTTTTCTAATTTGCTTCTCATTACATTTGATGACAGAATGTGATTGACTACCTTGTATATAATGGTGCACGGGTGAATGTAAAGGATCACTTCGGCGTCACTCCACTGCACACCGCAGCCATGAGGGGGAGCGTGCAGTCCGTTCACAACCTGCTCCGTATCGACAAAATTGCAGTCAACGTTAGTATTAACTATGTTAAAATGTCATTTTACCATAATAATTATGACACTATGGGAGAGTATTGAATTGACACAATTGCCAGCTTTTAAACTATTGTTAGACGTGACATGTGTCATTAAAGAGCATCAGAAGTTTTACTATGTAGATTAAGTCAATATGATTTACAAATAACTCGTATTTGTTTAGAAATCAGTAAACAAAAAATATACAATATTAAAAGGGAAGTTCCATTTTAGTATAGAGGGCGCTTCAAGAAATAATTTTGTGAGGTAATGAAAAACTGAGTGTAACATTTGGAAGAGCACACAATTCTAAAGACAGAACTTTGTTTGATAAAAATCGGTTCAAAGACGGCTGAAATATCGATAAATATATAATGGTGGGATCCTACAATAATGCGATAATTTTGAACCAGCCGTTTATAAATTTATCAATCCTATACCTTTCTGAAAATACACCAAAAATGGTTTTAACAGTGTTTGTATGACCCCTCTATTGAATAACTATTTTCATCAAACTCCACAGTCACATATTTTGATACAAAAATGGTTGATACTTGAGGTGTATGGATGGCGCCCTTTTTCGTTAACAGCTACTTTTTGAATTTAAACAGTCCTGTAACTTAGCCTTTGATATGTTTTTTTCTACCATCTAAACACCATTGAATTATAACTATTAGTTTGTAATGGCAACTGACAAGTTGTTGTTACTTAAATTGTGCCTGACCAAAACTGCAGTATCCCTTTAAACATAGACAACATATTGCTTTAAAAATGTCAAAAACAATTAATATCTAAACAAAATGAAATTCGTTATTTTCGATTGTCTTAATTTGTGCACATACATGGTAAATTAAAACGTTTACACTTACCTTTTGTGTTGTTATTTGCTATCAGGCTAAAGACCTGCAAGAGATGACGCCACTCCATAAGGCGTGCACGTACAGCAACGTACAAATCGCCCGGATGTTGATAGAAAAGAACGCTCAACTGCGCGCTAGAGATGTCGACGCGCGCACGCCTCTACACGTAGCTTGTCTGAATGCACCCAAAGAGCTAGTAGAGTTATTGCTGGACGCGGGAGAGAGAAATGAGTGCATGGCAAAGGTACGCTAAAATGAGGAAAGAGGATCATTCACAAAACAAACAAATACTTTATATCGGTATGCAAATCAAATCTGCCTAACAGTAAGTGATACAAAAAGCAAATAAAGGCTTATACTGGGTGGCCCCCCCAAAAAACGGAACAAAATGATTATGTCCATCGGATAGGGTGTCTTTTCCAATGAAAAACGATACCAAGAGCAGTAATTTTGGACGTGTAGTTTTTGTTTTAGGACGCTTTGAGTGGGACCTTGTCATGTTCCCATTTTTGTCAATTTTTACCAAATCAGTGTCTGATAAATGAGAATTACTGCTTGTCATAGTATCGAAAAACTATGTCAATTCTCTCGGCACACAGCTGAATGCACACTAACAATGGCGTGTGGATTGCTCGCGTGTTCAATGTAATGACGGGCAGTAAGTGCGATTTATCACTGACTTGGTAAAAATTTGCACAAATGGGAACCTGACATGTTGTTAATCACAGCGCTCTAAAACAAAAACTACACGACCAAAATGAATGTTCTTGGTATCGTTTTTCAATGGAAATAACGTTCTATCCGGTGGATATACTCATTTTGTAAATATATTTTGGGAAGTGCCCCGTTCCGTTTTTTTGGGGGGCCACCCTGTATAGGCTCAGGACATAATTTTTCATTTGGTAAATTTAAAGGTCGTGTAATACATTTGCAAACACCGCGGATCTTTCTCAAAATGTGCATGTAGCTAGGAAATGATTTTAATAAAATGTGCGAGAAATATCAAATTAATTGAACCCTTAGTTCTTTAATAAACGAATTTAATATTTTTCTGTTTTAAAATGTAAATCAATGAAGCCGCGAGCTATTGAATCTGGTAGATTCTTCTTTAGGCGAACAAAATGACAACTGACTATACTCAACATAGAATTATAAACATACACAGGTAGGTCATGTATGTGGAAAGTGCGACCAGCAAGAAGCTGGAGTGAACAAGAACAAAAGAATGGGGGAATACAATGGAGGAGGTGTAAATGCAGTGGCAGGCTAGAGTAGACAGGAACAAAATAAATAGTGCTGATGAGGGCTACCGGGGAATGGTGCCGTCACACCCAAGCCGTT
Organism: Echinarachnius parma; assembly: GCA_037951105.1. Taxonomy (NCBI): domain Eukaryota; kingdom Metazoa; phylum Echinodermata; class Echinoidea; order Clypeasteroida; family Echinarachniidae; genus Echinarachnius; species Echinarachnius parma. Next base: position 20,743 of record JBAMJV010005027.1, read on the forward strand.
CTCGCTACACTCCTAATCCCCATTCATACATTTGGCAGTGGGAGGCGAAGCATTGTCCGAAAGATGATTAAATGACGAATGAATGGGAGGATTATCGCACATAGGTGACTTAACACAGATTTTGCGACTTAACACAGATCTCAGAGGATCGCTCCTATTCGGACAAGATCGCATAGGCCTAGCGAGCTTGGAATCACGTCAGTTCGCAGTGAGTCAGCCTAATTCCATTGTGTACGCGATCTTTTCAATTTGGCCTCCTTGGGGTCATAGCTTGGCCCCTATTTCCACCCATTGTCAAGGAATACAATAACGAGGAATTCACGCTTTTTTGATTCTGAATTTGTTGGCGAGGCATGGCTAGCCGTTTGAACATTTATTTCCTTTTCTTGATATCAAGAGTTACCAACAGCAAATAATGTATTGATATCAACAATTCAAGAAAAATTTCCAGAAAAGAATTCTTGATTCTTGCAGGGCGCCATTGTAGAGCAGTTTCGCATAACTGAACATTGAATTCTTGTAATCAAGAAACCATTTTCTGTTGCCAACCAATGGCAATTCCTGATTTCAAAAATTCAACTCCTGGCATCAAGAAATCGAATTCTTGATATCAAGAAATCGAACTCTGGATATCAAGAAATCGAACTCTGGATATCATTAATTTATTTCCTGATATCAAGAATTTAATTATTGATATTTGAAAACAGAATTCCTGATATCAAGGATTGAATTCCTGATATAAGGAAATATGAACAATTACCCAAATGGCTTTTTTTTGTGCGATCCCGCCCGACATGCGATCAAGAACGAAATTTGTAAACATGTCCAAAACCTTGCGACCGCAACCAACACCACCCTTGCGGACGCGAATTACAGCGATCTGGTGCGGCCATTGGTGCCCACTTTGCGACTTAACCACAGATATTAGGGGATTCGGGCAAGATCGCTAGGCGCAGATCGCAAGGTGGGCACTGGGTTTATTTTTAAAAAAACTCGCAAAGCGTATTCTGATGTCAAGACAAGCAAGAGCGAACAATACCTGGCTCTAATTCTCAACGATGCGCGCATGCGTGGAAATAGGGACAATAGGAAGTCGCCGTGAGATCGCATAGTGGGCACCGAAATGATCGCGTACGCAATGAAATCGGGCTGACTCGCGGCGAACTGGTGCGATTCACACCGAACTGAGATCGCTAGCAACTCGGGCTAGATCGCAAGCGCAGATCGCCTAATGGGCAGTAGGCTTAAGCCTAGTGCCCACTTAACGATCTGGGCCTAGCGATCTAGAGCGATCTTGCCCGAATAGGAGCGATCCCCTGAGATCTGTGGTTAAGTCGCCAAGTGGGCACCACTGGCCGCACCAGATCGCTGTAACTCGCGTCCGCAAGGGTGGTGTCGGTTGTGGTCGCCGGGGTTTTGACATGTTCAAAAATCTGGCGACCAGGTCGGTCTCGATCGCATTCGCGGCGATCTGGTGCGATCTGGTGCGGCCATTGGTGCCCACTTTGCGACTTAACACAGATCTCAGGGGATCGCTCCTATTCGGACAAGATCGCATAGGCAGAGCGATCTTGGAATCACATCAGTACGCAGTGAGTCAGCCTAATTCCATTGTGTACGCGATCTTTTCAATTTGGCCTCCTTGGGGTCATAGCTTGGCCCCTATTTCCACACATTGTCAAGGAATACAATAACGAGGAATTGTTTGATTCTGAATTTGTTGGCGAGGCATGACTAGCCGTTTGAACATTTATTTCCTTTTCTTGATATCAAGAGTTACCATTGCTTAAAGGTAAAGGCCAATTTTGGAAACGCCCCCCTCTCAAAAAAATTTGAAATGGAAGCTCTTATTACCAATAATGTGAAAGAATATAATTACACTAATATAGGATTATCCAAATTTGGCCAAGAAACCGCCTACTAATTGATATATTTGCGAAATTATATATCTATGCCGGCGGCACAGATATCGGCAATGAGGAATCGCCCATACGCTACGTGTATTACGAAATATTGATTTCTGTATTTAACGATGCTTAGGTTCGGATTTTACCACACAAGCCCTATTTCAATACATATTCAACAATAATGATCAATATAGATGTATTCGGCTACTTTCCCGAAACTGGACTTGGGCTTTAACAACAGCAAATCATTTATTGATATCAACAATTCAAGAAAAATATCAAGAAGAGAGTTCTTGATTCTTGCAGGGCGCCTTTGTAGAGGAGTTTCGCATAACTGAACATTGAATTCTTGATATCAAGAAACCATTTTCTGTTGCTAACCAATGGCAATTCCTGATTTCAAAAATTCAACTCCTGGCATCAAGAAATCGAATTCTTGATATCAAGAAATCGAACTCTGGATATCAATAAATCGAACTCTGGATATCAAGAAATCGAACTCTGTATTTCCTGATGGCAAGTGGGAGGGGATTAAGTGTTGGGCTGCAAAGTTGAGAGGGATTGGGGGGGGGGGGGGGGGGGATGTGTACAAAGTGACACAAGTCCACATCAAAAAATATATAGTGTGCATCTGGATAAATGATGTACAAGTCAGAATGGCGATATATAGAGTATAAGGGAAAATCGCTAGGTGGGAATGATATGATGAGGGAGAATAAAACAAACTGATTAGAACAAATGGAGGGAAAAAGAACCAAATGAGATCAGAATGACATGATATGTAAAAACAGAATGATAGATATAGTATGGTAACTGACCAACAAGGCATGATGAATGTAATAAAGTAATATGTATTCTGAATCTGTGGAGAGAAATTGAGAAAATAAACTAGTTAGGAAATAAGCAGGGTAGAGGGCCAGTGTTAATAGTGCTGTGAGGGAAGGAACGAAACATGGGGGTATATGTGAACGGAATCTGTTGAGGAAGATAGAGAGAGGAAATAAAATCAGATTAATCAACTCCTTCTTGGATGTTAAGTCCATGTGGTTGTATGGTGCCTAAGCGTCTCATCCATAGTTTATCTCTGCTGGTGCGGACTGAGTCTGGACGGTTGCCAAAGATTCGATGCCCTGAAGAATCATGTCTGAAATGGAATGGTTGGGTGAATTGAAATGAAGCCCTACTGGGGTGTCAAGTTTGGATGTCACGACAGTTACTAGATCTGTGGCCGTAGAAGCGTTTCTGGTGTGTTCCTGGTCTCCCCTACATACTGCATCCCGCAAACCCTGCAAATGATGAGATATACAACATTAGAGGTGGTGCATGTGATGTGGCACTTAAGCTGCTCTCACACTTTGGCGAGTTGTAGGTACGAGTTGCGGCGAGTTGATACGAGCGTCAACTCGTGTGTAACACCTGGAAACTCGGGAAAATCGACTGATGTACGAGTTTGTCTCGAGTCAATGTCGAGTTTAATACGATGTTAATACGATGTTAATAGGAGTTACGCCGAGCTAGTCCGAGTTGTGATGAGCTATGGACGACCTGAACCGATCGTCGAACGACCTGTACCGATCTCCGCCCGAGCTGTTACGAGCTCCCTGCGAATAACAAGAGCATTGTACGTGTTTGTACGAGTTGTATTGAAACAAATTGAGCGTGCATTCGAGTTGCCAATATTTTGGTGAAGGTTATCATGGCCAAGATGGAGTCTCATCCCAGGTAGCAATCGTAGCATGCCCATATGGGGCGCATACGGGTCCCATCTGGGTTCCAATATGGGTCCCTCATGGGTAGACCAATATGGGCCTCTACGATTTTGCACCCAAGATTCATATGGGACCCATATTATGGGCGATCCCAGATGGGGGTTCATTTGGGTTCACCCTGGGGCCCATCTGGGTAGTTCATGTGGGAAATATGTGGGCAAAGTGTGGGTTATCCCACATGGGCATTAGCTGGGGGTTCCATTATGAGTCCCACATGGGTAGGCCAAGATGGGCCCCTGAAGATTTTCATGGGACCCATATGTGTTATCCAGATGGCCCATATGGGTTCACCCTGGGCCCATCTGTATGCCCATATGGGGCGCATATGGGTCCCACATGGGTAGACCAATATGGACCCCCAAAGATTTTGCACCCACTATTTATATGGGACACATATGGGCGATCCCATATGGGTTCACCATCTGGATGCCCATATGGGGCGCATATTGGTCCAATATGAGCAACATATAGGCCAAAATATATGTGGTAAATTGCATGATTTACATGTTTCGCTATACAATTTACAATTTTTTTATTGCAATTTAATAGCCTGTAACCTTATCCTAAACCCATCATCTTATTATCCCATCATCCTACTAACATTATACATAATTGGTTCAATATATATACACCTCTTGTTAATATGTGACTGTGTTTGTTAATGGCTAGTATTTGCAGAGAGTTGAATCTGAAATAATTAGCCTTCAATTCATATTCATATCACTATAAACAGGTGATATTTGTATTTCTATAAATTATATTCAAAAGCAATGACATGATAACAATGTTTTCAACATGAATATTTACAAAAAGAAAGAAAAAAATTGTATATTTTAGATTTCACTTACAATTGTTCATAATCGATCATGAATTCCCCGATAGTGGTGGCGTGGGGATCGATTATGGAACCAGCATACGGGCTGCCCATATGGCACCCAGATGGGCCAATATGGGGCCCATATGTCCCATATGGTACCTGTACAGGGTGGCCCAAAAAAAACGGAACAGGGCACTTCCCAAAATATAATACCACAATGTTTATGTTCATCGGATAGGGTGTCCTTTCCAATGAAAAACGATACCAAGAACAGTAATTTTGGTCAGGTCGTTTTTGTTTAAGGACGCAGTGAGTGAGACCATGTCAGGTGCCGATTTATGTCGATTTCGACCTAGTCAATGCCAGTTTAACCGCACTCCTTGCCCGTAATACAATTCAGCGACCATGCCTATTCTCTCGGCACACGACTGAGTGCACACTAACAATAGTGCGCGATGCTCAACGATATGAACGGCGGTTCGTGCTATTCATCAAGCGCTGGCTCAATACAAATTGACAAAAAAGAGAACCTGACATGGTGTCACTCACAGCGCCCTAAAACAAAAAGTACACGACCAAATTGACTGTTCTTGGTATCGTTGTTCATTTGAAAAGACACTCTATCCGATGGACATAATACATTTGTTACTATATTTTGGGAAGTGCCCCGTTCCGTTTTTGTTTGGGCCACCCTGTATATACTCCGCAAAAAAAGAAACTGGACACTTGCATAAGTTGAAATATTTCATATTAATGTACGATAAAGTGTACAATCATGATCATATATCAAATTAAAGGGAATTTAGTCCTCTACATGCAGGGTATAAATTAAAGGTGTAATCGTTCATGCATGAAATGTCATGGTCAATTAACAATAGCAAGGTCTGTTTTCAAAAATAGCAAACTAATGGAGGATCACACCATTCGACTGATATGATAGTAAGCGTTTCACTTAAAACAAGATGTGCGGGGCAAGTAAATTATGACATTATTCAACTTTATTGTTATGAACAAACTCTGAAAATACAAATTTGTCAATAAAACAGGGCCAGGTTATGAGACCATCATCATACTGGTCTGTATTCGAGGCATGAAGCTTGTCAGTTTCATGTGTCCCTGCAGTTTTAACCATGTAGTTACCTCGAGAAATGTCATGTTAAAGACTGCCCAACTGTTTGACCAAGGGTGACATTAGGTTTTTTTTAAAGATCTTTGGACTACGGTTAAATTCTTCAGAAGAATTTATACCATTTTTCATGCTGAAATAAGGGCACAAACTGTGGTTTCGACTAATAAACCTTTACCATTGAATTCCCCATTTGTTACTGTTGGATGAAAATAAAACCTATAACGTTCACAATTCGTCTTCATTTATACTTTTTATTGAGATGAAGATAGAAAAGGTCACGTTTGTAATGAAAAATGATGCCATGTCATGAATATAGCGTTTTAGATTATGCTTATCAACATTTATATGGTTGAGTGGATGTTCCATTTTTGCTATTTTTGGAAACAGACCTTGGTGTGGTTAATTGACCGTGACAAAGTCATGCATGAATGATTTCATATGGATTCCATGCCAATATTGAAGAGGGTCATTTTGTCTTTAATTTGATATACAATATCATATATTTTATCGTTAATGAATATGAAATATTTTTTTTTATACAAGTGTCCAGTTTCTTTTTTTGCGGAGTATACTTTGCTATCTGGGAACGGTAAAGCTAAAAGTAAAACTGGTGTAATAAAAGCTCCTAATCGGGCATTATAGCTTGAAAGGTATAAGAGAATACCGATTCTACTGAATGGGCTATGGGCCCCATGTGGGCTAAATGGGGACCATATGATACCATATAAAGCCCATATGGGCAGTCCGTCTGGGTCCTATTTTGAAGCCTATATAAGCCCACATAATTCCCATATGTGCCACATAATTTATATTTTACTCACTGGGTTGGGTCTCATCTGGGGCCCATTTAAAAAATACCCAGGTTGGGCCTACGTAAATTTTACTTCGTGCATTTACATTCAACGTACATTCAACTACAACAGCAAAGATTGATGTTAATGACTAAAGTTGAATAATATTTATAATGGGTATATAACTGGAGCTCTATTTCTTGATTTTAAAAGAGCGTTTGATTCTGTGAATCATATCATCTTATTGAATAAATTAGAAAGGTATGGTATATGTGGTTCTGAATTAGCATGGTTCACCAATTACTTATCGGACATAAATCAGTGTGTTTGTTACAATGGAAAACTCGTGGTAACTCGTAACGAGCTCGCCACTACTCGCTATAAACTCGTAGTGCACTCGTATTAACTCACATGAAATCGCCGTCAAGACCGGATGGATAATTCGGCACTTGATTAGTCGATACTTAAGGGCCGGTCATACTTACGGTAATGGACGTAGTGATCCGTATGGTAATTTAATGTGGGTCAAACGTGATGTAAGTACGTTAAACTAGGTTAAACTACGTGGAACTACGTTGAACTATGTTAAGGTACGGTGGTTGGCCACGGAAGGGTACGGATAAGTACGTTTAAGTACAATAAACTACTCTAGACTACGCTAATATGGGTACAGCTTGCTCACAGACGGGTGCGGAGTGGTACGCCTGACTACGCTTGAGTACGGCAGACTGCGGTAGCCACTACGCTGGACTACGCTAAAGAACGTCAAACTACGGTAGATAGCAACTCCGCACGGAGTATAATAGCCAGCCGATCGCGTAGTACGGCCACTGTGCGCTTGTTTCTCAAACATAGCAGTTCTGTGAAATTTGTCATTTTTTTTTTTTTTGCTGAAACATGCCTGGACCAAAAGTGCTGATGCTAGTTTAGTCACGGTAAAGTACGTTAGTGTACGCTAGGGTACGTTTGAGTACGTCAAGAAGTACGTCAAACTACGTTAGAATACGTTATATTGCGATAGACTACGTTATACTTCGGTTTAGTACGTAAGCATCACGGATGCCTTTAACGTACCGCTCTTTTGAACATGTTCAAAAATTAAATCGCGGATCACGGCTCCCCCGAGTTAATAACAAGTTAGCATCACGGTCAACTACGGTACGGTATGGATGCCGATACGTTCAACTCTGTTAGCCTCCACTACGTTCAACTACGTCCACTACCGTAAGTATAGGTTTTCCCATTCATTTTAACACTTTTGTCATTCAATTTCATTAATTCGTCATTCAAATTCGTCCCGAGGAACCACCAGAGCGGAAATCCCAACTTCAATTTCGTCTTTCGTCAATCAATTTAACACAATCACCACACAATTTAGTCATTAGGCACACATTTTCGTCAATTGCAAATCAAATTCGTCGGTCACAGTTGCTGAACACATAAAAGCGAAAGCAATTTCGTCAATTGGCAACCAATTTCGTCAAAACTCCATTCAAATTCGTCCTATGTTTTTAGGAGGTAATTTTCTGTTATAAATTGTCTTGATGTATTTGTTAAATTGAAACATTAATTATATAGGGGGTAAAACACACACACACACACACACACACACACGTCCACACACACACACACATACGTTTAAAACATATCTTCATTCAATTATATATTGTTTGTATAGAAATATATGTAATGTTGTTATGTTTTATTTTATATATTTTGGAAGAGATTTGAAGTAAATCAAACTGGACTTTTTATTTATTTTGTTTCATCTTGATTTGGAAATAAAACAAACAAACAAACAAACAAACAAACATCACACATCACACACACACACACACACACACACACACACACACACACTGGTTTTCCTATCCCAACAAAAGGCTATACCACCTGACGAATTTGAATGACAAATTCACGAAATTGTTTGCACAATGACGAAATTGAACTTAACATTCACCACCCGCTCAGTGGCCGAGACAAATTCCAATGACAATTTTGAATGCGAAATATTTGAAATTGGTTGACCAATGACGAAATAGAATGACCATTGACGAAATTGAAGTTGGGATTTACGCTCTGTTGGTTTCTCGGGACGAAATTGAATGACGAATTAATGAAATTGAATGACAATAGTGTTAAAATGAATGGGAAAACCTATATTACCGGCCCTTAATACGACATACGCGGGTTACACAGCGACACACGTTATAATACAGTACACGTACCATCGATATCGATGACAGGCGCACGCACATAACAATGGTATTATGGCTAGTATAACGTAAAGCCTAGTGCCCACTAGGCGATCTGCGCTTGCGATCTAGCCCGAGTTGCTAGCGATCTCGGTTCGGTGTGAATCGCACCAGTTCGCCGCGAGTCAGCCCGATCTCATTGCGTACGCGATCTTTTCGGTGCCCACTATGCGATCTCACGGCGACTTCCTTTGTCCCTATTTCCACGCATGCGTGCATGGTTGAGGATTACAGCCAGGTATTGTTCGCTCTTGCTTGTCTTGACATCATAATGCGCTTTGCGAGTTTTTTTTAATAAACCCAGTGGCCACTTTGCGATCTGCGCCTAGCGATCTTGCCGAATAGGAGCGATCCCCTGAGATCTGTGGTTAAGTCGCAAAGTGGGCACCCCAGATCGCTGTAACTCGCGTCCGCAAGGGTGGTGTCGGTTGCGGTCGCCAGGTTTTGGACATGTTGACAAATCTGGCGACCTCCGGCTTCGATCGGGCAAACTCGCAAGCAGATTCGCACAGTGAGCACCGCCCAGATCGGTCTCGATCGCATGTCGGGCGGGATCGCAGAAATGGCAAGCCGTTTGAACAATTATTCATATTTCTGATAACAAGAATACAATCCTTGATATCCAGAATTCTGTTTTTATATATCAATAATTAAATTCTTGAAATAATAATAATAATAATAATAATAATAATAATATACAGGGTGGCCCAGAAATAACGGAACGGGGCACTTCCCAAAGTAAAGTAACAAAATGTCCATCGGATAGGGTGTCCTTTCTAATGAACAACGATACCAAGAAAAGTAATTTTGGACGTGTAGTTTTTGATTTAGGGCGCTTTGAGTGAGACCATGTCAGGTTCCTATTTTTGTCAATTTTTACCAAGTCAGTGTCTGATAAATGAGACTTACTGCTCGCCATACTAGTGACCAATTAAGCCCATTCTCTCGGCACCGCTCGGCACACAGCTGAATGCACACTAACAATGGCGCGCGGAATATTTGCGTGTTCAATGGTATGTAGGGCAATAAGTCTCATTTATCAGGCACTGACTTGGTAAAAATTGACAAAAATAGGAACCTGACATGGTCTCACTCCAAGCGGCCTAAAACAAAAACTACACGTCCAAAATTACTTTTCTTGGTATTGTTGTTCATTGGAAAGGACACCCTATCCGATGGACATGTTCATTTTGTTACTTTACTTTGGGAAGTGCCCCGTTCCGTTATTTCTGGGCCACCCTGTATAGCATTTATAGAGCGCCATGTATCTAGGTGCCCTATTCAGAGGCGCATTATTACCCTTGGTCATCAGGTACAGTTCAAACCCGCACAACTATCTTGTGCACCATCTCAACTCCCAGGGGAGCATACTAGCCCAAGCTGCCCAAGAATTACCATTGGTTAACAACAGAAAATTATTTCTTTACATCAAGAGTTCGATGTTCAGTTATGCGAAACTGCTTTTCAAAGGCGCCCTGCGAGAACCAAGAATTCTTTTCTTGATATCAAGAAAAGGAAATAAATGTTAAAACGGCTAGCCATGACTCGCCATGGTCATGCTCGCACATTCAACAAATTCCAACAAATTTAACAAATTCCAAATCAAACAAGCGTGAATCCATGGCTATTGTATTCCTCGACAATGCGTCAAAATGGGGCCAAGGCATGACCCCGAAGAAGTCACACTGAAAAGATCGAGTGCACAATTGAATCGGCCTGACTCACTGCGAACTGATGTGATTCCAAGGTTGCTAGCCCAATGCCCACTACGCGATCTTGCCCGAAATAGGAGTGATCCCCTGAGATCTGTATTAAGTCGCAAAGTGGGCACCAATGGCCGCACCAGATCGCCGCGAATGCGATCGAGACCGATCTGGTCGCCAGATTTTTGAACATGTCAAAACCTCGGCGACCGCAACCGACACCACCCTTGCGGACGCGAGTTACAGCGATCTGGTGCGGCCATTGGTGCCCACTTGGCGACTTAACCACAGATCTCAGGGGATCGCTCCTATTCGGGCAAGATCGCTCTAGATCGCTAGGCCCAGATCGCAAAGTGGGCACTAGGCTTTATGCACAGGGGACGCTACAGTGCGCATTGAAAGTAGGTTGAATATGGAGTAACATGCAGTGGGTTAAGTTATCAAGTCAGTTGTTTATGGAGCGGTCAGACGACACTTGCGACGACCTGCAACAGGCTGCAACAAGGAAATATAACTTATGATGGGCCGATCATGTTCGAAATAACTAGACGTTACAACAGAATGCAAATACCGCAATAAATTCGGTATAATTCCAAATTATAGCCATAAAGAGGTTGTGTGTATTACATTTCGGCTAAAATAAACCTTGCATGTGATTTATCGTGCTTAATAAGCATTATAAGCCCGGTTTTGGATTGTTGATCAAACCTAGCACGACCGGTCACGTGGAACGCATGCGCCGTGTGTTGTCTTGCGACGGCAGGTTCCCATCGCAAGTCCCGTCGCAAGGTTTTGGACATCAAAAAATCGGTTCAAAATCCGTTGCGATCAAAACAAAAGAAGAGAGAGAGAGAGAGAGCATGCGGTGATTGCGGTTATTGTGGTGGCTGCAGCTCACCCTATTGTCCTATTGAAATTGTATCCATGGCAAATATTCATGGTTTGGTAGACAATATACTTAATCCTGAATACTTCATGCAAGTCTCATCGCATGCGGTAATTGCGGTGACCTATTGAAATTGTATCCATGGCAACGATGCATTGTTTGGTAGACAATGATTTATCCTGAATACTCCAGGCAAGCCTCCAGATATTTCTGCTTTTCATCAAAAGTTTTTTAAATTCTCATTACACACCTACACACCCTCATCCTTGAAAGGGAGGTATTTAACCGACAGGTTTGTATTGTCATGATTGGGATCGGCATCCACATGACAGCGAAGGGGGGGGGGGGGGGTCTCGGCTCTTGCGCTCTTGGGCCCAAATAACAGTTGTTATTTTTGTTGTTTTCTAACTTGTTTACCGCGGTAATTTATATTTGGACCATTTTGGGTCTTTGTATGAGCTAAAAGCCAAAAGCTTGCACCCCGACCCCCGTCCTATGTTTATATTTTGCAACATTTGTCTTTGTTATGGCTCCATACTAAGCATACTCAGGTTAATTTAATATAAGCTTGGTGCACCAATAGGGTTGCCCACCGCTAGTATGCTCCCCGGGGAGTAGAGGATGTGTACAATGTAATTGTTAAATGCGCGGGTCTGACGCTTAGAGGCTATTAGGCGCGATATAAATACGAACTACTAATATTATTAATTATTACTAAATATTATTGTTATTATTATCATTATTACTATTATAATTATTATTATTATTAGTAGTAGTAGTAGTAGTAGTAGTAGTACATATTCGGTTCCATGACATATGCTCCGCCGACATATGCTCCGCCGACATTTGCTCCGAAAAATACGACAAATGCTCCGCGACAAATGCTCCGCGATATTTGCTCCGCCGACAAATGCTCCGCCGACATTTGCTCCGCCGACAAATGCTCCGCCGACATTTGCTCCGCCGACAATTGCTCCGAAGCTGCGACAATTGCTCCGCGACATTTGCTCCGCCGATAATTGCTCCGCGACATTTGCTCCGCCAACATTTGCTCCGCCGCCAAATGCTCCGCAGACAAATGCCCAAATAATTAGATGATTTTTTTTCAACAAAATATTTGTAAAATGCTTGCACTTTTTCAAAATCATTTTTGGAATAGTTGTTGATGATCTCTCTATCTAATCATCATTCCAATAAAACACTACATGTATAATTTTGTATGAAAATGGTTGAAACCAATGCCTTTTAAGAAAAGCGCCCTCTTGTGTTTAAATGGCTCTTTTTGAATGATAACAGGCGTTTTAAAGTCGTTTGTAATTTTGTATACCTTTCGAGCATGGTGGAGTTATAACCATTAGTTTATCAAGTAACTGTCCAGGGTTGGTTACTAAAGTTCAGCCTTAAGTAGCAAAACTGTACTACCCCTTTAAATAAAGATCACATCGTCTAGAAGACAATCTATTCTTCACATATTAACAATAAAATTGATCACATATTGCTTTTTATGGAATATGACGTCATAGTCACTAAAGGGGTGAAGTGTCCATCTTACCTCACTGTGGAGGTAAGAGGACCCCTCAATTCCTTAGATTATTGAATTTCAATATTCTGCTACTTCCTGCCAATCCTTCCGTTTATACGAATGCAAAATGCATTGGAAGTTTGTGCTTTTCTGTTGGACAATAAGGCAGCCTTAATCGTTTACGGGGTGGGGGGAGGGGGGGGGGGGGGCGTTTAGAAGTGTCACAAATTGGGCCCTCGTTGTTCAGTGAACGATGAACAAATCTAAACAAAATTGGAACTCCGAAAATTTAACCGTGGGTGAAAATAACGTTCTTTGAATTTTGATAAAACGTGGATAAATGTTGAACTCATGCGGAACAATTTCTTGATTCATAAAGAGTCTGAGTAATACAAATGCAGTGATTATAAAGACTTTTCTTTTTTTAATTCATGATCGATCTTAACACCAGTATCATGCCCTTCGCTTGATGATTGCTTGGAACAGTATACTATTCATCACAGCATTTTCGGATACTATGAGGGTCCGTGGTTCGACTCCAGTCGAACCCCAATGTAACATCAAAAGCTAAAGCCAGTGTTGTGTGTTATTGCGCCTCCCCTTCTGCTACTAGATGCAGGCTGCAGGGTCACGCATCCTTACAACACTGGGCTTGACTGCCCCCCCCCCCCCCCACCCTGTATAAAGAAACGTGAAACAAACAAACCAGCCAAATAAAATATTTGAATGAAATCAATGAATCGATGGTTACTGAATCGATTGTACTTCAATTTCACAAGAGATTCGCATAACATATAAAAGCGCACTTCATACCAAAGGTACTTGAGAATTCATTCCAGAGTTTAATCTTCAGCGGAGTAAATGTCGGTGGAACAATTATGGTTGAGGAACATATGTTGCTTTTGGACCATTTGAAGTACTGTCATCTTCAGAGCATATATTTCTGCGGAGCAATTGTCACCGGAGCAAATGTCGTATCTCCGGAACATATTTCGGCGGAACAATTGTCGGCTAAGCAATTGTCGCATATTCGAAGCATTTTCGGCGGAGCAATTGTCGCATCTTCGGAGCATTTGTCGGCGGAGTAATTGTCGGCGGAGCAAATGTCGGCGGAGCAATTGTCGGCGGAGCAAATGTCGGCGGAGCAATTGTCGCATCTACGGAGCATTTGTCGGCGGAGCAATTGTCGGCGGAGCAAATGTCGGCGGAGCATTTTTCGGCGGAGCAAATGTCGGCGGAGCATTTGTCGGCGGAGCAAATGTCGGTGGAGCATTTGTCGGTGGAGCAAATGTCGGCGGAGCATTTGTCGGCGGAGCAATTGTCGTCGGAGCAAATGTCGGCGGAGCAAGTATCGCGGAGCATTTGTCGCGGAGCAATTGTCGCATTTTTCGGAGCAATTGTCGGCGGAGCATATGTCGGCGGAGCATATGTCGTGTCACCCATTATTCCATAATTTGTGCATCATATACACCATATCAATATAAGAGCAGAGAGGTATTAACGCTCATCCTTGAAATGCGAAACATTTTGTGTGTTTATATTGTATAGCTGCTGTGAGTTTGTACAACGCGTTAATGTATTACAGACTTTGACACTTTCCGCCTTTCATACGCGCACGTGACCAATCGCAAGCTGTTGCAGGTCGTCGCAAGTCCCGTCTGACTGCTCCATAATGGCGGCGTCAGACTAGAGCCACGCTCTAGCCACGATCTAGACAATAGCTGCAAAATGTCTTTTGTCCAATGAGGATCTGAATGGGAAGATTATCTCACATGTGTCAATAGATATCCTTCCATGAATGCACAGACAATAGCTCGCTGAACTAAAGACTAGGTCGGCAAAAGACCCACGACCGACCCACGACCGCTTTTTAAGCTTTGGACATGTCGAAAGCGGTCGTGAGTCTTTGGCGTTCTACTCTTTTGTTTAGGGAGCCACTGTATGTCCATGCATGAGAGGCTATCCTTTCACCTATGTGCGATAATCCTCCCATTCATTCGTCATTTAATCATCGTTCGGACAATGCTTCGCCTCTCACTGCCAAATTTATGAATGGGGATTAGGAGCGTAGCAATTTTATGAATGGGGATTAGGAGTGGCGCGAGAGCGTAGCTATATGTGACGGGGGTATTAGCAACTAGGGTAAAGAGGGCCTTTGTTCCACTCTGTGTGTTCGCAAGTCAATGCATTGCCGTTGCAGTCGGTCACATTTTATATTGAACGATGTGTGTGTTCATCGACGTGTTGCGCTACCCCTCAACATCTAGCCTAGAGACGTTTAGGGATTTTGAAAAAAATAAATAAATACAAAATTAGATTTCTTTCTTACCTGATCAAAATGGGACACATAACTTAAATTGTAGAATGTGTCCGTTAAAGGGGCCCTGCAACCCAAATGCATGTTGACCTCTGTTCATCTGTATTAGTGTACACATTCAATATTTGTAAACGGTTTGACCCAAATATGTTTTGTATATTTTTAAACATTTTATCATTTATTTGTCTTCATGTTGCTAAGCCCCACATCCTAAAAAACCCTCCAGAGCAAATTATATTGTTGACCTGCAGTGACATCATTTGTCAATCACTGGTCAGCTACCATGGGATTAACAAAAGATGAAAGTACAAAAAGAACATCCACACAAAAGCATGCCCTGCATATCTCCATGCAATAGCTTAGACAGTGCTTTTCTTCTGACATAGCAACAGCTATTGTAATTGAAGTTGTGTGAGTTGGTATTCTATTCAACCGTGTGATGCTATTGTGATTAGGCTAATCACAATAGCATGGTAGCTGACCAGTGATTGACAAATGATGTCACTGCAGGTCAACAATAGAATTTGCTCTGGAGGGTTTTTTTAGGAGGTGGGGCTTAGCAACATGAAGACAAATAAATGATAAAATGTTTAAAAATATACAAAACATATTTGGGTCAAACCGTTTACAAATATTGAATGTGTACACTAATACAGATGAACAGAGCATTTGGGTTGCAGGGCCCCTTTAAGAGTCTTTGTTCAGGCCCACAAGTTACAAGATTTGTTTTCCCACCTGGTTTGGTGGATGCAAATGTGTTACACCACCTTTAAGGTAAATGTGTTTTATGTCAACATGTTCATAACAAATTGAGTTTATTGGGTTATTAAACAGTATCACGCCTGCACGGTCAATTAAATCTTATCTTAGCTTATCTAAGAAACAACCATTGTTTATTCATGTTTTCAAATGATTTATTTCACCGATTCAATGCGGATCTAGATGCTTATCGACGTTAGTCGTGACATGAGCACACCCCTGCATTTCGCCGTAGACGGTGGCAATCTAGACGTCGTTACGCTGTGCCTAGATCATGTAGATAGAGGTGAGCAACTGTACACTTTGCACTCTAAAATGGTGAAAACTTTGCACCCCAGTGTAGGGAGCCAATTTGCACCCCAAAACTTAGATTATGCAATATTACGTGGTGCAAAACTTTGTCCCTGTACCCTTAACAAAAAAGAAAATGACTCGTAAACAGAAGTCATCTGAAAACTTTTTGTAGTATTACACTATCGACATTTTTTTGGCAAGTGGTGTGATATAAAGAATATTGAAATGTGTCTTTTTGGTTTTCAGTAGAAACAACAAGAACTTGGTTAGTAATGTTACAGTTTGTCCGTCCAAATTAAAATGATGTTTTTAGCATGAATATGCATATTCCAGATTAGTTTGACATCGTTTTATCGGCAATAATGTTGATATTGCGTGCTCTTATTTTGCGATGATGTAAACGATGTTTCAAATGTATTTTGCGGCATTTTCTTGTAGGGCAAATTGTTACTTTGTCCGCTAATGTTGAGAAGATATTTCCGACTTTCCAGATTAGTTTGGTATTGTTTTATCGTCAATAATTTTTATATTGCGTGCTCGCATTTTGTTATTATAATAACGATGTTTCAGATTAGTTTGGCAATGTTTTATCGTCAATACTTTTGAATATGCGTGCTCTTATTTTCCGATGATAAAAATTATATTTTTATATAAGTCAATACAAAATAATAATCACAGTAATTATGCTTATTCAATAAGACCGACAGACGAGAAATTATTCGAAATTGGTATCGCAATTTTACCGTTTACGTTATCAAAATGAAGCGAAAACGTTACGAATATTAGTCAATAAAATCATCATCGTAAGTATGCTTATTTATTAAGTCCGACAGACGACAAATGAGTCGAAATAAATACCTTGATTTTACCGTTTGCGTTCTCAAATAGAAGCGAAAACGTTTGAATATTAGTCAATAATATTATCATCGTCATCATGCTTATTTAATAAGTCCGACAGAAGATAAATCAGTCGAAATTTGTGCCGTAATTTTACAGATGAGGTCCTCAAAATTTAGCAAAAAACGTATCTCTTCGGACCTCAGTAACTTATAACATGAAATTATCATATACATTTGAAAGAACATGATATTTGTATGGTTTTCTTTGCTTTTCATTATCGGGCAAGTAAGTTTTCTTTTCGGGCAAGTAAAATTTGAAAAAACAGATTTTACTTGCCCGACCGGGCAAGTGAAAAATAAAGTTAGTGTGGAGCATTCCTAACTATACCCCAACTTCAACCCGACCTTACACCAATGTCGGGCCAACGTTGGACCCACGTCATTCTTGCCGCTATGCCCTTGTTGGCCCCACGCCCATAAGCCAACGTCGTGCAAATGTTGGGCCAACGTTTGCCCAATCTTTCATTTTGCTAATTCTGACGTCAAGCCAACGTTAAGCTAACTATACCCCAACCTCATCCTGACCTTACACCAATATCGGGCCAACGTTAAAGATGTGATGTTGGGCCCACGTCATTCTTGCCGCTGGGCCAACGTTTGCCCCACGCCCATAAACCAACGTCGTGCCAACGTTATGCTAACCTTTACCCAACCTTTCAATTTGCTACTTTCTGACGTGGGGCCAACGTTAAGCCAACGTTTAGCCAACCATATCCCGACGTTTATACGAACACTTTTCAAGAAAAAATAAAGGTTGATGACTGCACGGTTTTCGTGTTCTATCCACACACCAACATTTATTTTAACCAATAGCCTACATCCATAACCTTATCCTATATTCCTAATCTTAAACCTATCATCCTATCATCCTACTAACTATGATCACAATCGGTTCAATATATAAACACCTCTTCTTAATATGTGTGTTTTGTAGTGGTTAATATTTGCAGAGAGTTGATTCTGAAATAATTAGCCTTCAAATCATATTCATTGCACTATTATACAGGTGTTATTTATATTGTTTTATAAATTATATACAACAACAAGGACATGATAACAATGTTTTCAATATGAATGAATACAAAGACTTAAATTTTACATTTCACTTACGATCGTTTATATTCGATCATGAATTCCCCGATAGCAATACTACGTTGGCCCAATGTTGGCCCATCGTCGGCCCACTTACGACGCTTGGGGATCGATTGCGTAACCAGCATTCCTGATAAATCACTAATAGGTGTAAGTGAAGGAAGAGTGGGCTGTGAAAAAGTGGCTTTGCACCCCCAATCTCCCAAGAATTTTGTCAATTGAATTTGATTGAATTGCATATATTTACCAATTAAATTTAACAAAATCATATATTGTACAATATTGAACAATTTCCCATGATTGATTAAAAAGAACTAGAAATAGCATATTATGCTACTCCAACTAGCCTTTAAACAAAAGATCCTTTGAACAATTATAAACAATAAAATTACATGTATATATATGTGTATACATAATATTACAATTCAATCTACAATATAAAACAAATCAATTAACAGTGACGCCGACCTTTGCATACATTTTTGGTAGAACAGAATTTAAATTAGTTTTAGATATTTCTTGGACAATTTACGAAATCCATATCGTTACATTGTACAGTTTAAGTCGCATGAAAGTTCATCCCTTATTACTGCCCTAATGTATGTAATGGACTGTTTCCCTATATCAGTCTTGATTTTAGCTATCTTGCATTTTTTATCAATTTCCCCGTGTACTATAGCAGTGGTCAATTATATGACAATGATTTGAAATAACGTGTGGTAGCTTATCATTCATTAAATTATACATTACAGTACCAATAACACATTTATATAATCCGAATACATCGAGCACTCCTAAACAAATAGGTGAGCTGAATGTTCTCTAGGTCATTTAAAGGAAATTACACGTACTACTTTGTTTTATAACATGTATATTTTTGATATACGAAGAATATGTCCCACCCCAAACCTCTAAACCATACGTAATGTGAGATTCAACAATAGTACTATACAACTGCAAACATTATCTTATGTACAAAATGGCGTAACCTATATATTACGCTAAAGTTTTCCACGTAATATTGTTATCTATATTCCTACAAATGAAGTACAATCCACTTCATCAATGATGCTTCTATTAATACGAATACTTCCAACAAATTATTTTGTTGGTACCTATTTCTAAAACGCATGAACTGGGTCTTATATGTATTTATTGTAAGTTTATTTTCTTTACACCAATATGAAATGCGTCAATATTTTTCTTAACATGTAAATCTGTATGTGTCTGTCCTCTCTGAAAAGTGCGAAACAGAATAAAATCATCCGCAAACAATCGCAAATAGAAATAATAAGTTGGGTTTTGAAATAGTTCATATAAATGAGGAATAACGTTGGCCTCAATACCAGATCACTATGGAACTCCACATGTAATCGGTAATCGAGAAGAATTTGTAAAACTGATATGGGTCTAAATTTATTAGGTGTGTCCGTGGTCCGTGGTACCATTTTTGTGAACAGGAAAAATATTAGCAATCGTCAAGGCATCCGGAAAGGTACCAGTTGACAAGTATAAATTTAAGAAAGTAAAAAGGCTGAATAAAGTAATTATATCACAATAATGGCATTTAATTCGTTCAAGGTCTCATTCGGACGTTGGCCAAACTTCATCCAATTGACCAATATAAAATGCTTCTCATCAACACAAATGTTGTTGTTTGCCCAACTTCATCCAGCCAACCAACATAATTATAGCGAAACTCAGCAACAAGAGGTGGTAGCTTGTACCTGTATATTACAGATATAAAAACAGTATTATTATACTAGAAGTAGTATTAAGCCAACCAATATTTAACGACACTCATTGACATGGGCTCTGTTGCAGAAAGATACACAAACGACGGTAAGTTACAATTTATTGTAAGAAAATCTGCGCGTTTCAGATTTGCGCAGTTAGAACACATGATCTGACTGATCTGACTCATAATCAATTGTAACTTACAACCGATTGTATCTCTTTCTGCTACAGGGCCTTGAATGTGGTTATTGCCCCTACATTGGCCTGCCGACTGCCAAAATGGGACTACTGGTACAACGTTTAAGTTGGTACAACATTGACCCAACCGCATTCATTGACAAAATATTAAAGTTGGCCCAACATTGGCTTGCCGACTGCCGATGTGTGGTTGGTGGTCCAACGCTGACCCAACGTTAGCCCCACGTCATTCAGCCAACCAATAGCTAACGGCACTCATTGGCAAAATGTTGTAGTTGGCCCAACGTTGGCTTGCCGACTGCAGAAGTGTAAATGTTGGTTCAACGTTGACCCAACGTGCGCCCACGTCATTTAGCCAACCAATATCCAACAGCACTCATTGTCAAACTTGATTAGTTGGACCAACGTTGGCCTGCCGACTGCCAACATGTGGGTGTTGGTCTACTGTTGGCCCAGCGTTGGCCCAACTTTGGCTTGCCGACTGCCATAATGTCCATCATGATTTAACGTCGGCTTCCCGACAATACCTTACTGCCAAAGTGTGGTTGTGTGTCTAACGTTGGCCCAACGCAAATTGGCCAACCAATATTTAATGGTACTCATTGACAAAATGTGGTAGTTGGCCCAACGTTGTGCAGCGTCGGCTTGCAGACCGCCAAATGGTGTTGCTGGCTCAACGTTAACCCAACGTTGTCCCAACGTCAGCTTGCCGACCGCGAACATGCCGGCCATAGCCGACGTTAGGCCAATTACGGGGTTGCAATCTATATAGGTATTCATCCAACCTTGACCAAACGTTGGCCAAACGTCAATCAGCCAACAAATTTCTAACGGCACTGATTAACAAAATACTGTTGTTGGCTCAACAATGGCCAAACGTAAATTTGCCGACAGCCAAGATTTTGTTGTTCGTCTAACGTTGGTCTAACGTCAATTAGCCAACCAATATTCAGCGGCACTCATTGACAACATGTGGTAGGAGGCTCAACATTGGTCCAACGTTAGCTTGCCGACCACCGAAATGTGTTTGTTCGTCTAGCGTTGGTCTAACGTCAATTAGCGAACCAATATCCAACAGCACTGATTAACAAAATACTGTTGTTGGCTCAACATTGGGCCAGCGTTAGCTTGCCGACCACCGAAATGTGTTTTGTTTGTCTAGCGTTGGCCCAACGTCAATTAGCCAACCAATATCCAACAGCACTCATCGAAAACATGTGGTAATAGGATCAACGTTGGCCTAACGTTGGCTTGCCGACCACCGAAATGTGGTTGTTTGTCCAACGTTGGCCTAACGCCATTTAGCCAACCAATATCTAACAGCACTGATTGACAAAATGGGTAGTTAGCATAACGTTGGCCCAACGTTGGCTTCACGACCGCCGAAATATGCTTGTTCGTCCAACAATCACCCAACGTTGGTCCAACGTAAATTAGCCATCCAATTCCCAACAATAATTATTGATAAAATGTGGTAGTTGGCTGAACGTTAGCCTAACGTTACATTGCCAACAGTCAACTTGTGCTTGTTGCTCTAACGTTGGCCCAATTTTGGTTCAACGTTGGCTAGCCGACTGCCAAAATGTGGTTGTAAGTCTAACTTTGGGCCAATGTTGGCCGAACGTTGGCTTGCCGACCGCAACGATGCCGACCATAATAGTCGACTTTGGGCCAACATCGCATTGTTATCTTGGTTATTAATGGAAGACAAAACATGTACATGTACATGCACTTGTTGTACACAAATGAAAGTGACATTTTCAAACATGGCACCCACACACACACTTTTTTTCAAAGATTGTTTTTCTTCATTCAAAACTTGTTCATAACATATCATAGTAATTATAGAAATGATCAATAGAAAGAAAAAGGTTATCCATCGCGGTATGTAGACGTTGAATAGAGATGATCGGCTGTCTCACGATGACGTGGCGAATGTAGTAGCGACGTTTCGACTGCTGTACTGCTAGTCTTCGTCAGGCACTGAATACGTGCTTGTTGTTGTTGTTGTTTTAGTTTAATGGCAATCAGTCAATGGTGACTATTGTTGCCAATTTAAATTCTCTTTTGTCTTTACAATAATTAACAAAAATATAATCCAATGGCACCGCTATGCATATCGCGATATCTTTTTTTCCCAATAACATAGTTATAATAGTAAATATATTACTCATTGCGGATATAGTATCGGAAATAATATCGCTAGTGATATTCGTTTGGAAAAATATTAGCAATCGTCAAGGCATCCGGAAAGGTACCAGTTGACAAGTATAAATTTAAGAAAGTAAAAAGGCTGAATAAAGTAATTATATCACAATAATGGCATTTAATTCGTTCAAGGTCTCATTCGGACGTTGGCCAAACTTCATCCAATTGACCAATATAAAATGCTTCTCATCAACACAAATGTTGTTGTTTGCCCAACTTCATCCAGCCAACCAACATAATTATAGCGAAACTCAGCAACAAGAGGTGGTAGCTTGTACCTGTATATTACAGATATAAAAACAGTATTATTATACTAGAAGTAGTATTAAGCCAACCAATATTTAACGACACTCATTGACATGGGCTCTGTTGCAGAAAGATACACAAACGACGGTAAGTTACAATTTATTGTAAGAAAATCTGCGCGTTTCAGATTTGCGCAGTTAGAACACATGATCTGACTGATCTGACTCATAATCAATTGTAACTTACAACCGATTGTATCTCTTTCTGCTACAGGGCCTTGAATGTGGTTATTGCCCCTACATTGGCCTGCCGACTGCCAAAATGGGACTACTGGTACAACGTTTAAGTTGGTACAACATTGACCCAACCGCATTCATTGACAAAATATTAAAGTTGGCCCAACATTGGCTTGCCGACTGCCGATGTGTGGTTGGTGGTCCAACGCTGACCCAACGTTAGCCCCACGTCATTCAGCCAACCAATAGCTAACGGCACTCATTGGCAAAATGTTGTAGTTGGCCCAACGTTGGCTTGCCGACTGCAGAAGTGTAAATGTTGGTTCAACGTTGACCCAACGTGCGCCCACGTCATTTAGCCAACCAATATCCAACAGCACTCATTGTCAAACTTGATTAGTTGGACCAACGTTGGCCTGCCGACTGCCAACATGTGGGTGTTGGTCTACTGTTGGCCCAGCGTTGGCCCAACTTTGGCTTGCCGACTGCCATAATGTCCATCATGATTTAACGTCGGCTTCCCGACAATACCTTACTGCCAAAGTGTGGTTGTGTGTCTAACGTTGGCCCAACGCAAATTGGCCAACCAATATTTAATGGTACTCATTGACAAAATGTGGTAGTTGGCCCAACGTTGTGCAGCGTCGGCTTGCAGACCGCCAAATGGTGTTGCTGGCTCAACGTTAACCCAACGTTGTCCCAACGTCAGCTTGCCGACCGCGAACATGCCGGCCATAGCCGACGTTAGGCCAATTACGGGGTTGCAATCTATATAGGTATTCATCCAACCTTGACCAAACGTTGGCCAAACGTCAATCAGCCAACAAATTTCTAACGGCACTGATTAACAAAATACTGTTGTTGGCTCAACAATGGCCAAACGTAAATTTGCCGACAGCCAAGATTTTGTTGTTCGTCTAACGTTGGTCTAACGTCAATTAGCCAACCAATATTCAGCGGCACTCATTGACAACATGTGGTAGGAGGCTCAACATTGGTCCAACGTTAGCTTGCCGACCACCGAAATGTGTTTGTTCGTCTAGCGTTGGTCTAACGTCAATTAGCGAACCAATATCCAACAGCACTGATTAACAAAATACTGTTGTTGGCTCAACATTGGGCCAGCGTTAGCTTGCCGACCACCGAAATGTGTTTTGTTTGTCTAGCGTTGGCCCAACGTCAATTAGCCAACCAATATCCAACAGCACTCATCGAAAACATGTGGTAATAGGATCAACGTTGGCCTAACGTTGGCTTGCCGACCACCGAAATGTGGTTGTTTGTCCAACGTTGGCCTAACGTCATTTAGCCAACCAATATCTAACAGCACTGATTGACAAAATGGGTAGTTAGCATAACGTTGGCCCAACGTTGGCTTCACGACCGCCGAAATATGCTTGTTCGTCCAACAATCACCCAACGTTGGTCCAACGTAAATTAGCCATCCAATTCCCAACAATACTTATTGACAAAATGTGGTAGTTGGCTGAACGTTAGCCTAACGTTACATTGCCAACAGTCAACTTGTGCTTGTTGCTCTAACGTTGGCCCAATTTTGGTTCAACGTTGGCTAGCCGACTGCCAAAATGTGGTTGTAAGTCTAACTTTGGGCCAATGTTGGCCGAACGTTGGCTTGCCGACCGCAACGATGCCGACCATAATAGTCGACTTTGGGCCAACATCGCATTGTTATCTTGGTTATTAATGGAAGACAAAACATGTACATGTACATGCACTTGTTGTACACAAATGAAAGTGACATTTTCAAACATGGCACCCACACACACACTTTTTTTCAAAGATTGTTTTTCTTCATTCAAAACTTGTTCATAACATATCATAGTAATTATAGAAATGATCAATAGAAAGAAAAAGGTTATCCATCGCGGTATGTAGACGTTGAATAGAGATGATCGGCTGTCTCACGATGACGTGGCGAATGTAGTAGCGACGTTTCGACTGCTGTACTGCTAGTCTTCGTCAGGCACTGAATACGTGCTTGTTGTTGTTGTTGTTTTAGTTTAATGGCAATCAGTCAATGGTGACTATTGTTGCCAATTTAAATTCTCTTTTGTCTTTACAATAATTAACAAAAATATAATCCAATGGCACCGCTATGCATATCGCGATATCTTTTTTTCCCAATAACATAGTTATAATAGTAAATATATTACTCATTGCGGATATAGTATCGGAAATAATATCGCTAGTGATATTCGTTTGTCTCGCAATGTATGGTCAACTAGGAATCTAAAAGATCACGACGTTTCGTGTGCCGCTGCAACACTTTGTCAAGTGTGGGGGGGGGGGGGTATTGGTGTTTTGGTGGCGCTTCAATCTATAAGATTATATGCGCCAGTCTTTGCACAAAATGCTATAATTTATATTTTAAATGGCTTTTATTTTTTTATTAAATATATCTTCACTCAGGGTCTCCCGCCTCTGGTGATAATTTAAATTAATACATACTTATAATCATATATATCAATAAAGTGTATATTCTTTCTATGTATGATGTGAGATCTAACCTCAGGACTCCCCGCCATGAGGAAATATCCCACCTCAGGGAATATAATTAAGTCCTTATTGAGTGTGTGTCGTATTAATTACTTATATAAATAGGTTGTATCCACTATGGGATTATGTTTATGCTTGCATAAAATTAGTTATACTATAGACTATACTAAGAATATAATTATATGTAAAATTACATTAAATAGACCTTCCATACATTACATTTTTGATGTGAGATCTTTCGTAGAACTCCCGCCGTGAGGAAGAGTCCCACCTACAAAAAAAAAAATAGCAATATATAAAATTGGATTCATATGTAATATCATATCTATACGTTAACTAAAGTTTACATACGTTACCGTAGAACACCGTCGTGAAGCACCCCCAATCACCTATACGCATCTTGCTTTTTAAAGAGCGCTCTCTATGTGTCCAAAAATGAAGACGTTAATCAAGAATGCAAATAATGGTGACGAATATTCATGAGAAAAATAATGGAGGTGAATCTCATGGAAACGTCACAAAAAATACAGTGGTGATGAATATTCATGTGAAAACGCCGCCTAAAATAGACAACCACTGTGCTGTTATTTGTATGGAGCTGTGTTTGATATGGGGCGTATACAGGGGGTCCCACCCCATGCACATTTATTTTAAAACCTCTGTCCCCGCTGTTAGTCAACTTTCAAACAGATGAATCAACTCAAAGGAAATAACATGACAGGATAATTTGTCATTAATTAAGGATATGTAAAATACAGATAATTAAAGTAGCGTTCAAGTTTCAATGAAGGTCTACATGTATGTACTTTCAAGGTTCTTGCCCCCCCCCCCCCCCCCCCCCCCCCTCCTACGTGTGCAAGGTAAACGTTTTCCGCCCTACGCCTTCTGGGTTATTTAAGTGTTCATGGGTTCCTTTTGTTTGGTTTAAAGACTCATGAAAGAAGGTACATGAGAGTATTTGTATCGGTATAAGCCTTTTTTGTACGATACAAATTATTATTGTTCTATGCAGCCTTTAGATTCGACGTTGCCACTGACAACCGGCACCTTCGGTAACAATATCTACCATGTACATTGTTAGAAAATTCACGCCCTAAACAAAAGCTTTCTGCATCCATCAGAGCCTGATAACAAACAATGCTTGTCTGATCTTTCATATAAAGCATTGTCGATGAAGCAAGAACCAGTAGATGTGTTTTTTCAAACTTAACAAATATCATTCGATTGTCTGTTACGTGTCGTGTAGGTAGGATTCCAGGTTGTTCGTATGGTTGGTATTACCAGGGTTAGATCCAGGAAGGTGCAGGGACGATTGCCCCCTATTTGTGTATGTACTATACTTGTTTTATCGTTACATAATATTACTTTTTTAATCCAGTCATACAAGTAGAGGCTATTCGAGATTCTTAATTTATTGTGATTCTGAATGACACTGATGTATATAATGCATTTATCACACCCCCTAAAACTCATAATGCTGAACTCCCCCTTGCCTCTATGAAAAAAGACACACGACTTCCATGTATAGTAGTAGAATACAGGGTGGCCCAGAAATAACGGAACGGGGTACTTGCCATACTAAAGACTCATGATGCCCGCCATACTGCATCGAGTAACGATCAACCGTGTGCCATTGTTAGCGTGCATTCAGCTGTGTAGAGAGAAGAAGGGGTACTAACAATGGCGCACGCATTGAACGTTACTAGTTGCTATGACGGGCATCATGTGTCTTCATTATAGCAAGCACCCCGTTCCGTTATTTCTGGGCCACCCTGTATAGCATCCTTGTCATGTTATAATGAATCACACAAATAAAAGAGAAAAAATAAAAGAAAAAAAATGAAAATACAGAAATCATTACTACATTTGATATGTAAAAATCAACGTAAACATCTGAACATTTAAATTTAAATTAATACACAAAATAATGTGATTTGAACCAGTTCCCACCAGGTTCATAGGTATCGGACACAGTATTTTACCGATGAGCTAACTAACCAACTTCCCTTGTTATTTGGTATTTCTACTATTATATACGTGGATGCCGTGTACCTTTTCGTTTATATTAGAGGCAAGGGCGAGTTCAGCATTTGGAGCTTTAGGAGTGTGATAAATGCATTATATATACCAGTGTCATTCAGAATCAGAAGAGATTAAGGATCTCGATTAGCCTTTACTTGTATGACTGGATTTTTAAAAATAATATCATGTAAAGGTAAAAATAAAATAGTACAAACAAAAATAGGGGGCATTCGTCCCTGCACAATCATTGTTTGTTGTCAAGCGCTTTGATTGATGCAGAAAGCTTTTGTTCAGGGCGTGCATTATCTTACAATGTACACGGTAGATACTGTTGCCGAAGGGGCAGGTTGTCAGTGGCAACGTCGAATTTAAAGGCTGCATAGAACAATAAGAATTTGTGTTGTACAAAAAAAGCTTATACCGATACAAATACCCTAATTTACCTTCTTTCATGAGTCTTTAAACCAAACAAAAGGAAACAATGAACACTTAGATGACCCAGAAGGCGTAGGGCGGCAAACGTTTACTTGGCACACGTAGGAGGGGGGGGGGGGGGGGACAAGAACCATGAAAGTACATTGAAAGCTACTTTACTTATCTGTATTTTACATATCCTTAATTAAAAATTGTCCTGTCATGTTCTTTCCTTTAAGTTGATTCATCTGTTTGAACGTTGACTAACAACGGGGACAGAGGTCTTAAAATAAATGTGCATGGGGTGGGACCCTATGTATACGCCCCATATCAAACACAGCTCCATACAAATAACAGCACAGTGGTTGTCTATTTTAGGCGGCGTTTTCACATGAATATTCATCACCATTGTATTTTTATGTGACGTTTCCATGAGATTCACCTCCATTATTATTCTCATGAATATTCGTCACCATTATTTGCATTCTTGATTAACGTCTCCATTTTTGGACACATAGAGAGCGCTCTTTAAAAAGCAAGATGCGTATAGGTGATTGGGGGTGCTTCACGACGGTGTTCTACGGTATATTGATGTGATATCTTTCTCAGGACTCCCGCCATGAGAAAGAATCCCACCTGGTATAAGTGGGTTAAATAAACTGTTCGTACATTCTATTTCTTTTTTTCTTTTTTCTATTCCTTCTCCTTCCTTCTTCCTTCCTTCTTCCTCTTTCTTTTTTTTTAATGCGAGATTCTTCTCAGAACTCCCGTCATGAGGAAGAATCCCACCTATAAAGAGTAGTCTTATATAAATAGATTTATATTATAATATAATATCTATGTATTAAGTAATATTTACATACATTCTATTTATAATGTTTATAATCTTTCTCAGGACTCCCGCCATGAGAAAGTATCCCGTCTAGTATAATTGTATTTGGCGCTTGCATGGGATTAATTGCAGTATGAATTGTGAAGAAAAAAATTAAAACAAATAAATAAATAAAATTAAAAAATCAACTACAAGGTGTCTCTAGATATGTATCATATTAGATACAAAAGTGTCTGTGTCATAATTAGAGAAATACAATTAAATTTAAAATGAATTTACTTCAGTTTCCTTTGCATTAGCATGTCTGCTCAGTGTAAGGTAGTTTAATTACATCATGTGGTTTTATGCCCTGCAAGCTATACATTGTGCATTCTGTGTTATCATATGCTAATTAGCTAGTAAGAGTGACAAAACAAAACGTGAAGTAAAGTACTATGGTAATTTATAGGATCCTATTCCGGCTTGCAGGTAATAGTGTAGGGTCCGGCCGTCAATCACGGTGGCTGGGGGAAATGCTGAGTGGGGGCCAGGGATCTTGGGACTCCCGCCACTAGATCCTAGCCCCCGGTGTGCTCCAGCTCAAGGTGAGTGCAGCTGACTCCTAACACTTGATGTAGTGTGCTTCTCGAGTGTATAATTTTAAGCAAAAATAAATTTAAATCAAAGGCTTAAATATAATACAATAACTTAATTTGTAGGTATCTTCGATTTCTACAGCATGGGATAAATTTTAATTAAAAGCTATAATATAATACAATAACTAAGTTTGTAGGTACATTTTAGTTTCTACAGCTTGGGACACCCCCTCAGGACTCCCGCCGTGAGAAAGGGACCCACCTGTATAGAATGTGAATACACCAATAAGTAATTATTATATAGATAAATACATGCCTAAAGTGTCTCTATCATAAATAGTGTATGTTAATAAAAAATGACTATAGTATTTTATTACACGAGGCTCTTTTTCCATTTGCATGCATACTGAGTTTGTAAATATTAAAATATAACAAATAAATACTAATGATAACCATAACTGATTAATATTTTCTTCTCTTTCTTCTCTCTTTCCTTTTCTCTCCTTTTTTTCTTTTCTTTTTCTTTCCTTCTCTTCTTCCTCTTTCCCTCTTCTCCTTCTTTTCCTTCTCTTTCCTTTCCCTCCATATTTTTTTTTATTTTTTGTTTTTTGTTTTATTTATCATTATTATTATTTTTTCTTATAACCTATAAAATTCTAGTCTCGTGAGGTAATTCTTCTTGACTCCTACCATAAGGAAATAAATACATATTGTGTGAGATACGTGCATCTCTATTATAAATTACTTACCTGTCTAGGAATATAATTTAGAATTACATGCATTATTCCATTAGCCAGTATACTATATACTAGAGTATAAATACTTAAAGTATAAAAAAAACTATACCTAGTGTAGCATCATATATTATCAAGCCTATATCTAATTATAGTGATAATAAAGTTTAATATAAAATTATATTGTTTGCTGCCTCTCAGGACTCCCGCCGTAAGAGGTTCAAACCATATAGCAAATGTGTAATGAGTAATCTCAATACATTTATAAAATAAATAAATTAACAAAGTAAGCAATTACTAAGGCATGTACTGTGAGCTGGATTATAGCAATACATAGTATAACATAAGTATAAAGTATAAGCTTATTATAAATAAAGCTTACTGAGTTGGCTCTCAGGATTTCAAGTCAAGTGTATGTGTATCTTATGTTTAATTGGCGTCTCAATCATACATGATTATTTACGCCATTCTTTATTTATTGTATTTAATGTGCATCCATGCACATACATATATACACATATACGCATATATGTGTCTATAAATACAATCTAATATTTATCTAATTACTTCAATTACGAGGGGCTGGGGCAAGGCGTTCAGCACCTGACTAGTGCCGGTACACTAGTTCGCGGAGGCCACGAAAAAAACCCAGTAATTACTGGAGGAAACGTGGATGCGTCCGAGGATGCTACACGAGGGCGCACTCCCTGTCTCCTTGCTAATTACTTATTTGTATATTTATAAACTATTATACTTCTATAAATAAAGACTTTTATAAGCACATTATATTTATTACTATTTTATTCATTCTCATATTAGCACATTATAGTTCTAAATATAATGTGGCTAGTACGCTATTACACAATATACATGGTCAAAGTTGATTGGCTTCATATAATTATGACGTCATCAAATTTGCATATGAAAAATCATGGGAATTTCCGTAAACAAAACGGTCAAAAAAACAATGTTCATTAGTATAGTTTTTTTTTTTTCACCATGAGAATGATGAAAATGAGCTTAAACTTATTATGTCTATTTCTGAAAGTATATTTAAATGCTATTATCCTTTGAATATAATGTACAAAAATGACATTTTTTATTACGTAATCACCATGCGTCATATGCAATTGTAAGGCATATATGATGGCCATTTTGTGTAGGGCACAAATCGGTACATATTGCTCCCTCTTTAATTTCTTTAATTTAGAACCAATGACTCTCATATTTGGCACATATGTAGAACTAGTAGGGCTCTTCTGTTTGCAATAAGTAGAATTTCAAAAGGTCATCATATGAGGGCGCTATTTACTAAAATTTGATAAAAACATACAAAATCCTTTAAATTCCGATAAAAATGTTTTTTTTTTCTATCTGCCTGATTTGTATAGACAACTTGACATTTTGTTTGCATTATTATGCAACTTTACTTGTCCTAGAATGAAATTAAAGACCTGAATCTAGTCCTGAGTGAGATTTTCGATAGCATGTTTTTTACGATATAAAATTAAGGCGAAATGTGTGGGGACGTCTTGCCAGAAACTTTTTTTATTTTTTTATTTTGTATTATTATCTTTGGCATCACTTTTTTTTCAGAGAAGAGAACAAATACGTCTCGTTGACAAGTTCATTATTTGATCCCTCCTAAATTATGAGTTTTTGTCTCTAACTGATGGTTCTGTGTTGACAAATGGATTTTGCTTCATCAGTATTCAAGTCCATACTTACGAGGACGATTATAATATATTGTTTAATTTTTACGGGCTAATTAAGGCAAAAACTGTCTGAATGTGACCTTCAAAGTGAATTAATAAAATACATTGCGATATGATGTTTTTACGTACCATTTGTTCAGGCCTGTTAATCTAGCACTGGATAAGTTGTTTCTGTCTGAATATATTTATGAATAAAAACATAACAAACACAAAATACATCTAGTCAGATTTAAAAAGAAAAATGTTAACTCTATTACTTGTTTGCTTGGACCACCATTTTCGTCAGAAAAGGGAACAGCATACTACGTCTCATTGACAAGGATAAACATTATTTTCTTAAAATAAAAAAAAGTTCACATTTGATAATACGGGAACTTCATGTTTATAAGTTTGGGGTTACCAGAGAAACAGAGAGTTTACAAAACTTATAGGCACAGGAGCAGTCTGTGTGTACAGAATTGTTGTGTATCTTCTGCAGCTCTTTTTCTTTAATAAAGATGAAGCATACTATTCATATTCATCAAGCAGGATTTTACATCAATGTTTATTTAGAGCAATTAAGTGGAGACATTCCATTAGTCATTGACACATGTGAATGGTAAAGATAAAGTTGTAGCCGTTCAATATAATTTGGTCTTCCTCAGAACCCTATATTTGGAAGGATCACGGCCTGAAAAGCCACTATGGCAACATTGTTGATATCGATTCGCTGTTTTATCCACTGCGTGGGAAACGGTGGCAGAGCATACACACTGTTAAGCTTAAATAACAACGAAGGAATGAACGACACATATCTGTCGAACTCTTTCCTTTTAAATGTATTTTCTTTAGGAGATATCCATGGCATAAATATGCTACAAAGATCAATGTGGCCATGTCGATAACAAACGGTAAGAAACCCTGGTCAACCATCATCATCAATGACCCGAAGGGGGAGGGGGGGGGGGGGGGGGGAGGTACTCATGTATATTTGCAATACAGGTATGTGTCGCTTCAAAGACCCCTGTTTTTACAGCCGATCCGGCCGCTCCTAAGGTTCCCATTTTCATTTTGAAAAAGCCAATCGCCGCTCCTATAAGTCTCATTTTCATCAAAACAATACAGGGCCGCTTTCTTTTCAGAGCTCTGCCTCGATAATAGTTGGCGATAGACAAGTGTTGGAGATAAGTCTACCTTTTCTACGTGGTAGGATATCTCCCGTACCGTGAAGGCATTATCTGCTGCAGATTGATAAACTGTTTGCTTTCAAAGGAGATTATCGGTTGTTTGTGTTTATTACCCCCACCTTTAATAGCAGTTTGGAGCTTGTTTCATTCATCATTTTGTATCACCATACAACTTTCTGCCAATGTCGGGCAAATCTGAACGCTACGTCCTTGACCTCTGTCGGATCTTTGATTGTGCACATTCCATGTACCATATCACAACTAAGCAGGTGGTCAATGATCTGAGGGGCTTGACCGCACTCGCATTCTGATGCACCTTCGATGTATCCCCAGTTCAACATGTTGGCTTGCATCTTCCCACGCCTGCCAAAGCCTATTCCGGCTACGCAAAGTCACCCAGGGGTGCATGGTTGAATCATGTGGACAGTTTCTCTGATGGCACCATAGGCGTAGGCTACCGATATGTCCTAGAGCTCAGCCTCTCTTCCCAGAGTTTGAGCCTTCTTGAAGACACGCTGTAATCCAGGGGTTCAACAGATCATGAAAGGAAGCTTGTCCGTGACTTAAAGCGCCGAGGATGCAGTGGGTAGACATGGAGTGGGTGTCCTTCACCTCTGTTTGTCTCAGTCGTTCCTCCTGTCTAGCAGCAGCCCTCCTTATTACAGCTGGGATGCGATGCCAGAGATTAGGTATACGTTATCAGTTCTCGTTCGTTTCATACATCATGATATAACGGCAACTTTTGTTCTTCTTGGCATGTGCTGAGCTTTCCCTCACCCGTGCAGACATATTCTGCAACATAGTAACAGAGAGTCAGAGCTGATTGTTGTTTGGTT
The DNA here is from genome assembly GCA_037951105.1 of Echinarachnius parma. NCBI lineage: Eukaryota > Metazoa > Echinodermata > Echinoidea > Clypeasteroida > Echinarachniidae > Echinarachnius > Echinarachnius parma. The sequence goes on from JBAMJV010005027.1 coordinate 54,319, forward strand.
TGCACCCCAATTGGATGTGTTCAGTTTGTCAAGAAAGGCATTCGTGGAGCTGACCTTCCTTTGAGCTGGGTAATACAGGCCTTGTACTCTTGAAAGATCTATCTAAGGTCACCCCTATGTAGACAGGACTATCACAGTGTCCCAGTCTAGTTCCATTCCAAGTGATCTTCAGTTTCTGGTTTGCATGCATGTTCTTCAGATGAAAGGCGCATATTTGAGATTTAGTTTAATTGAATTAGCCTTCAGATGGTTCTCTTTGTAGTACAAGGAGAGGTTGGTAAATCCCTCACACAAGGTGGATTCTGCCTTAGGGAAGTCATCACTGTCATGTATGGGCCGTTTAACGAGCACGAACTCGTGCACGTTTTTCCGATCATGTGTGTAACTGACTGTGGGTGGTGATGATACACAGGTCGTCTAATAGATGAAACTCCTGGTCTCAGAGTAGATATAGGTTGATCGTTAACATAGATGTTGACATGGGCGGCGCGTAGATACTTCCGTATCACCCCCCCCCCCCCCCCCCCCCTGATGAATAGGTATCAATGACAGATCTACGCCCATGGATGTTGAACAGAGTTTGGCCAGAATGCTTCCTGCGCCAACGACACTTCTTTCCAGACAGCTCGACGAAGAAGCGTCTGTTTTCAACCAGGGTCTTCACCATGTTGGTCAAGTGCATGTTGTTCACATTCAGTAGTTTGTGTAGATTCTGTGCACAGTAGCATAAGCTGCACGAGAGGTCTACAAATACAACTCCAGTTAAGACATTTACTGGAAAACATCTTCTATATGTAGGGTAAGGTTAAGCAGCTGTCTTCCTAGGCTGGAATCATGCCTGCTCCTTCATCAGAGATGGTTATACAACTGCACTTAGGTGGGTGCCTGGGTGGGTCAGAATTAGTCGCTCGAACAGCTTAAAGGTGTGGGAAAGTGAGACTGGTCTGTAACGCTTTGTTGCTGATGGGTCTTTTTTGGAGCTTGCATGGCATGTTCTGATGGATGTCGTTCCACGACAGGGAAAGTGTCCTCCCAACAGTTGTCCACACATGTAAATTGTTCAGGATTGTAGTGAGTGTGATCTTAATGTCAGAGATTACTTTTTGTTGTTGTGCTCTTGACAACAATTCACAGGTTTTCAGCATAAATTAAAAATGCTTCAGCAGTTTGGTTAAGTGAAATCAATTGTAATCTCATTTACATGTTTAGGATGAGTCAGTGGCATACAGTTCCATATGCATACATGTAGACAGCAGTTGGTTTTAAGCCATCTTCTATGGACTGTGGCTAATTAATTACTTAGCTCGTGATTTAGCATTGGTCAGGAGCCAGCCTGCCCAAGATTGGGGTGCTCTTTTGTGATTGCATGGTGCTGGTTTAGGATCAAGCGCTTCAAAAGCTTAAAAATGTGTCACAGAAGGCAGATGCTAAATTATTTTATCATTCTTTATGATAATTTCCTGGCATAAAGATAGTGATACTTTGGCATTATATCTGATCACTACAGTAAATGAGACAGACGGTGTAATGCTTAAGTTCCATGATAAAATTCGAGGTATACACTATTGGTCACCCGTATTTGCTTATACCATTTATTTAAAGTAAAGAAAAACAAACAGCATGAAATATGGAATCTAACTGACATGAGCTATTGCCACAACCATTCTTTCACAGGCCTTCATGCTAACAGATCATTTGTGAGGTGTCAGTGATTAATGGAATGTATTTAGTATCCCGTGTACATGTATTATGAATATTGAGATATAGTACGTTTATTTTAGTAAAAAATAAGAGCGCAAATGTTGCAAAAGGAGTTAACAATTCTACACACACAGACATTCCCCTGCATGTGCCTCTATAAATTCCAGACAACTTTTCATGATCTAAAACATTTGTCAATGTGGACGTTAACTTTAATTTGCATTCAATTCATTCGTCACTTTCTGTCACCATGGTAATCATTTAAAGGCATGAATGTGTACCCATCTAGTTGTTACATGAAGTTTCTGTAACTTTTGGAGGGTAGGTATATCAAATAATGAACTGTAAACAAGAGATGTTCATTTGTTCTCTTTTCTGAAACAAACAAATGTGATGCCAAACAGAAGTATAATTCAAATATTGAAAAACAAGTTTCTGACCAGAATTTTCCAAAAACATTTTGTCTTAACTTGATATTGGAGTACATGCTATCGAAAATCTCACTCAGGACTAGATACATAGGGTTACTACTAAGTGAATAATCTGAAATTGTTTGTATGTAGCGCAATGTAATCCCCATTCCACTTTTAAGGTACACTTCAGTCTGAGTTATAACTAATTTAGACCCTAAAATATACAAGATACAACATAACAGTCTTAAATTTCATTCTAGGGAAAGTAGGTTGCATAATAATGCAAACAAAATGTCAAGATGTCTATACAAATCAGACAGATAAAGAAAAAAAAAATGTTATCAGAATATATAGGATTTTGTATGTTTTTATCAAATTTTAGTAAATAGCGCCCTCATTTGATGACCTTTTGAAATTCTACTTATTGCAAACTCACGAGCCCTACTAGTTCTACATATGAGCCAAATATGAGAGTGATTGGTTCTAAAATAAAGAAATTAAAGAGGGAGCAATATGTACCTATTTATGCCCTACACAAAATGGCCATCATATGCCTTACAATTGCATATGACGCATGGTGATTACGTAATAAAAAATGTCATTTTTGTACATTATATTCAAAGGATAATAGCATTTCTGATTTAAATATACTTTCAGAAATAGACATAATAAGTTTAAGCTCATTTTCATCATTATCATGGTGAAAAAAAATAAACTATACTAATGAACATTGTTTTTTTGACCGTTTTGTTTACGGAAATTCCCATGATTTTTCATATGCAAATTTGATGACGTCATAATTATATGAAGCCAATCAACTTTGACCATGAAACTTTTCCTGTGCCTTAGGCATATATAAAAATATGTTTCAGCAAAATTTAGTTGATAAAGATCTAGCCATTATCAAATGAGAGCACTTAACGCAATCTCAATTTTCACCAACCCTAAGAAATACAGCAAAAAATGAAAAAGTGTTATTTTTACATACCTCCAAAAAAGTAGTAAAATAATATGAGTTTTTTTCTTGTTAACATTTTCTTTCTAACATTAGACATATCAATGGACAAAATGACACCCAAGTCGGAGGATCATAGGGGGGGTCACAGGTAGACCCCTCTGGCCCACGGACTATTATACAAATGTACATTTAACACATGGTCACATGAGCTCATAATAACTCTCAGTATAATTTCCAGATTCAGTGTTGCACTTTTTGCACAACTATACATTTACACATATTAACATATACTAAATCATGATATACTCAGGGAATCCCCCCTCAAGTGTAACTGATTTATTGTATTTAGTCATACACATTATTTATAAACACTATTACACATTATACAAATATATAAACTTTTTTTGGTTTTGTTTTTTTCATATTCATTGTGAATATCAACAAAATGTATGCCCCTCTTCAGACGGACCGGTGATCGGGACTCCCGCCTCATTCATCGGTCCGTCTTCAGGGGGCGACATTTCCGACATAAACATCTTATATGGATATAACGCTACTAAAATATTTCATTTTGTATATTGGAGGTGTACGTTGAGTCTGCTCGCTTTGAGCACACATTACAAATACACATTACAGTTACATATTATACACACAAATAAACTTAAAATCATAACATAACAATTCGTTCCTCAATATAAATTGAGAGGTTCACTGCTACACGTGTTATACAATAAACACAAACATACATAAAGCTTACTTAAATTACAGTTGCCCACTCTGATTTACTAATTACATTACAATTACACAGTCCAATTTACATGATTCACTATTGTACATCTACACGTGAACACATACTGACATGTTATACACAAATATACAAATTACAATTGCACATTACAAATACCAACGTATAATCATTCATTTCACACTGAGGAAAATCCCTCCTCAAATGTGAATTCATTTTATTTTTCATTTATTTATCTATTTAAAAACACTATTACACATTATACAAACATATAAACTGTTTTTGTTTTTTTCATATTCATTGTGAATATCAACAAAATGTATGCCCCTCTTCAGACGGACAGGTGATCGGGACTCCCGCCTCATTCATCGGTCCGTCTTCAGGGGGCGACATTTCCGACATAAACATCTTGTATGGATATAACTTTACTAAAATATTTCATACAGATGTACACATTACAACTGCACGCTACAATTACACGTTACAAACACACACCACGACAGGACATTACACTTTACAACTGCACATTATAAATTCACATTACAAGTGTATGTTGGAGGTGTACGTTGAGTCTGCTCGCTTTGAGCACACATTACAAATACACATTACAGTTACATAGAACAAACACATTTTACAAATACACCAATGCACATTACAACTGAGCTATACTGAGCTTCATAACAAATTACATTAAAGTTTACACTTTACAATTGACGTACTTCACTGTTGCACATCTACACATGGACTCTTACTAAAATATTTAATACAAATGTACACATTACGATTGCACAAGACAATTCACATCGCAACTACACAATACAATTACCAATGTATTTTAATTTATTTTACACTGAGGAAAATCCCTCCTCAAGCGTAACTCAAATTATGTATTTATTTTATATTTACTTGCATAATATCAATTACATTTACACATACAGCAGACACTATATATATATATTTTTTTTAAATAAATAAAAAATAAATAATAATAATAATAATAATAATAATAATAATAATAATAATAATAATAATAATAATAATAATAATCATCATAAATCCATAGAGAATCCAGCAGTTTAGGATCTCCTCCCAATGACGATTGGAGTTCAAAAGTTACTGGACAAATAATATAAAGAGAAAATACCCTTTGTGCAATTTGCGCAAATATATTTTGTTAAAACAAGAGGGCACCAGTATGCACACATATGATGCTTAAAATAGTAAATAATATCAAAGTAAAATAAAACAATTAGAAATACATCCAATTTCCAAATATAAACACATATAAAGTATAAAACTATTGAGCGCAATGAAACATGCATGTATATGGGCATGTACACATACCTGCGTTCAGCAAAAGCAAATGAACACCAGTACTCACATACATGAGCTACACTAAGTTACATGTACACTGTAGCAAAGTGACAAGTGACACTTATATAACAAACATTTCACTTATTTTTTTTCCAGCTTCCAGCAAGCACGGACTCCCGCCTGAGGTGCTAGTGGCCTAATAAATAAGACCTACATAGCTGGGGGGGAAATAAAAAAAATTAAAAAATAAAATAATAATAATAATAATTACAGTTTATTGTACATATTTGTACTTTTAATGAATTTCATTAAATGTACCAGGTTATTATCACAGAATATTTCCTTTATTGACGATTCATTTACCTTTAAATCTTTTTTAAGTTGTGCTCTTTCTTTTGAATGTTTGGTGCAGTATAGTAAGTAATGAGCTATATTGTCATTAATATTACAAGCTGCACACCTTGTGTTCGGTTTAAGCCCAATTAAAAAATAATAATCTCCCAGTCGAGCTTTCCCTAAATAGAGTCGGTGGATGATGACCTCAGTCCTACGACTAGGTCCATCATACCTTAGCTTTGTACTTACTGTCGGTACTAAATAGTATAGAGCCATCTCTGATGTGCGCCATCTTTATTGCCAAATGGACATATATTTCTTTTTAAAAATATTTTTTACATCACTTAAGGTGATAGACACCTTCGCTTGTACAGTTTATTTTAATAAAGCATTTTTAGCTACATGGTCCACAATGTCATTGCCTGGCGTGCCACAATGGGCAGGAATCCAAGCAAATGAAATGAGGTGGCCATTATTACACAAATGCATATATTTCAACAAAATTTCAAATATAATACTCGAATGATTTTTTAAAGGATTATCTAATAAAATGAGTGAGCTCATTGAGTCACTAAGAATAATAGAATCAGCTGGATGAGACTCTTCGAGCCAGGTCAATTTTAGTGCTGCTTTCGACACGATTTTTAGTGCTGCTTTCGACACGATCGACCACGGACTACTGCTAGACAGACTCAAATCATATCATGGCTTTGGGGGGACTATTATAGAGTGGTTCTCATCGTATCTCAAAAACAGAACACATGCCGTCCAGATTGGTAACACCCTCTCTGATACCTTCAATGACGATCATGGTGTCCCGCAAGGATCCGTCATCGGGCCCCTTATCTTTACGATGTACACAGCACCGATTGAGGACATCACCAAGGCTCACAACGTTGACTCAATGCTCTACGCGGACGATACGCAGGTTTACATTATGTTCAAGACTGCAAACCAGGAAGACTCGCTACACAGACTGAACGCTTGTCTTTCCGATATCAAGATTTGGTCAACCCAGAACAAACTATCTCTCAACAGCGATAAGACGGAAATAATCCACTTCACGTCAAAGTTCCGACATCAACCTCGAGCTATCAGCGTCAATGTTGACGGTGACAACATCATTCCTGTGTCACTTGCTAGGAATCTGGGTGTCCTATTCGACCAACACATCAATATGACAGACCATATATCCAGTGTGTGCAGATCAGCGATGGCAGCAATCAGGTGCATCAGTCAGATCAGAAGTTTCCTGACTAAAAAGACAGCCCTCATTTTGGTCAATGCATTTGTCACCAGCAGACTGGACTCTTGCAACAGCTTGCTGTTTGGTCTACCGAACACATATTTGCAAAAACTTCAAATGATCCAGAACATTGCAGCACGATTGGTCTCCCGCACTCCACGTTCACACAGCATCACACCTACTCTCAACGAATTGCACTGGCTCCCAGTTACCAAACGAATCACTTTCAAACTGCTATTACTGACCTACAAGGCCCAACATGGACTCTCTCCTTCGTACCTAGCTGACATGATGAAACCATACACACCGGGCCGTAACCTCCGCTCCAGCAACCAACTCTTACTAGATGTCCCCAAATGTAACACCTCGTTTTATGGCTCTAGATCCTTTCAATATGCTGGCCCCAACCTGTGGAATAAACTCCCCCTTGCTATTCGACAATCCACATCCCTTGGTCAATTTAAATCCTCACTGAAAACCCACCTCTTTCGCTCTGTGTAAAATTAAGACAGTACCCAATGTATATTGTAATGTTTGCTTGCATGTATGTTCTGTTTAAGATGTAAGCATTTGTAATTTAATTTGTTTCAAGACTTAAGTATTGAATTGTAAATTATGTAACATGTGTAAAGCGCGTAGAGAATATATATATATTATTACGCGCTATAGAAGCAATGTCTTATTATTATTATTATAAAAGGATGGCTACCTGCTCCGCCCTGCACACTGAAATGTCGTCAGATGTGCGCTTACCTAGTTTAACACCATATTCCGGGATATAAAAGGCGGCTGATGTATGTCCATTATCAGGTTTTTTTATCAAGTCAGGGTCCATTATCAAGTCAAGTGATATATTATAAGCAATCGTGTTTTATACTCTTCTTTGGCTCCAAACACACATCTCGCATGATCGAGTACGTTTCTAATTGGTCAATAACGGGCAACGTCGATTGGCCGGTGCACACGGGTACTCAACCAATCAACGGGACGCTGGTTCGGCACGCTTGCTAGGCTAGGCTAGCGGGAACAATAGCGAGCTCAACCAATCAACGGGCAGCTGACTCGGCTGGCCCGCTAGTTGGAATCAACCGGTGTGGGCCGGCTGGTCGGGAAGTGTCATGGTGACGTATCATACGCATCAAAAATCGGGGAATATCCATCCCGTTGTCTCTGTTGAAATTACTGGGATTGAGGCGGCTATGTATAGCTTCTTTTACCCTACGTGTGTACCAATGCCGTTCTTGGGAAAGGCACTGGACCCCGTCCCAGTCTGGCTGATGCTGGTTGTCCCAAGCATGTTCGGCTACGGCTGAGTTGTCAGTTCGGCGGAGCCTGACGTCCCTCTTATGCTCAGTGATTCTTTCTGATATCGGTCGGGCAATCTCACCGATGTAGGATCTATCACATCCTTTACAGGGGATGTTGTACACGATGCCGTCCCGTCTGTGTTGAGGAATTGGATCCTTGGGGCGTGTTAGTTGCTGGCGTAGGGTGGTATCTGATCTGAAAACCGTTCGGATTCCATGGCTCTCTAGGCGGCGCCTGAGTTGCTGGGAGACCCCATCAATGTACGGCAAGACTGTGCAAGTCTTGTCTTGCAAGAACTGAGAACAACTCCATGATTGTGATCAACTCACATTCAGACTGGAGAGAACATAATCGTTAACTGACTGGCTTACATACATATCTAAACAAGCACGTTATCCGCCTCTTTGTTTGTTTTAGCCTCACCAAACTGAACTTTCGAACTTTCGAACTTGTATTTTTTTCTCTCTCTCTATTTTGAATTAATGTAATAAATAATTGACTTGTTTATAACTTTAATTAGAAGCGTTCAATGGTAGTAAGGGATTAAAGAAAATCATGAAGTGTATTGAATGTAGTTTAACAATCAGGTGGAATCAATTAAGGGTAACATGTAATTGTGGCAATGTATGTCATGAACTTTGTTGTAACAAGCAAAGCTACAATTGTTCATTATGCACCTTAAAAGCTTTCCGTTTAACCACATATTAGATGATATTGATTTTCAAAGTAAGCTCAACCAATTTTGATTTGGAACAGTTGAATAACAAGGTACTTAATGTATTTTCCTTGCAAGATGATGAACACACATATAATGATGGGTTAGAACATCCTTGTCAATATTTCTTTAATGATTCGTAAAAGGACTAATGGACTTGAGGATACCAAACAATTTCGATTCTTCATTTGAATGCCCAGAGTTTACCCTCTAAGTTCTTTCGAATACAAGATTATATTTCCACTTTACGTCACCGTATGCTTTCACAGAAACTTGGTTCCATGAAAATGTCCCAACCATGTATAATATGCCTGGCTATAGTTTTGTCCATAAGCCCAGAGTGGGAAGACGCGGAGGTGCTGTTTGTTTATATATAGATGATACCGTAATGTTCAAAGAAAGAAAAGACTTATCTTTTTCAAATGAAAATATTGATACGTTATTTGTTGAGATTGAAGATGTTGGAAAAAAGAATACTGTGGTTGGTGTGGTTTATAAGGCACCCGATACAGACTCAGATGTTTTTATAGAATCTGTTAGTAATCAGGGGCGGATCTAGCTTGTTGCTAAGCATGCTAAGGGGGGGTTTGACCAATGACGATGCGTAGCATCGTCCACGAGCCGCGAAGTCCGAGCCGCGTAGCGGCGAGGCGATTTTGTTGTTGCTATTTTGAACCCCGTAAGTGATGACTTTTTGCTAAGGGGGGTTTGACCAAATGACGATGCAGAGCATCGTCCACGAGCCGCGAAGCGGCGATTTTTTTTGCTATTTTGAACCCCCGTAAGTGATGTTTTCCACATCACATTTTCACTTGGCAGCCCAAGGGGGGGGGGGGGGGGGGTTAAACCCATGATGGCGTTTTTCTATGCACATCACATTTTCACTTGGCAGCCCAAGGGGGGGGGGGGGGGTGGGGTTTAAACCCATGATGGCGTTTTTCTATGCACATCACATTTTCACTTGGCAGCCCAAGGGGGGGGGGGGGGGTTTAAACCCCCTAAACCCCCCCCCCCCCCCCCCCGTAGATCCGCGCCTGGTAATTGTATGACTATTTTAACGAAGGAAAATAAAGATTCTTATGTAGTCGGTGATTTTAATCTTGATATTCTAAAATCATCTATTCATAACCCTACACGAGATTTTTTGGACACAATGTATGCTAATGGTTTTCAACCGTTAATAACTAAACCAACCAGAGTAACGTCTGTCACTTGTACTTGTATTGACGATATATGTTGTAATGTGCTAGATACACCTATTATACCAGGAATCCTTTATACTGACGTTTCAGACCATTTCCCTATTTTCCAGGTAATGTCTGGGGGAAAACCACAAGAGATTCAGCGTGACAATAATACCTCATCGCTCTCTGACCACGTTGACTTAAATTCTGTTAAGGCGGAATTAAATGCTTTGAACTGGGATTTTGTTGAATCGTGCACTGATGCTACACAAGCTTACAATTTATTTATTTACAAAGTAACACAAATTTGTGAAAAGCATAAACAAAATAATCCAAGTCAACGTAAAAATAAGCGATCATTACCACGTAAACCTTGGATAACAACATGTATTATTCGTAGTATTGATAAAAAAAAAAAAAGATTATACCACAAGTTTATTCATACGCCATCTTTGGATAATGAAGTGAGATATAAAGTATATAGAAATAAATTAAATGATATTATACGACTTGGTAAACGATGATATTTTGCAAAGAGGTTATTACATAATAAACAGAGTATTTCTAAAAATTGGCAAATTTTGAATGCAATTCTGGTAGAAACAAAAATTCTAAGCTTCCGTCTTCTATTAACTATAATGGTAAAGTAGTTAATGATAATAAACGTATAGCCAATATATTCAATGAATACTTTGTAAACGCCGGCTTAGTAGCATCTAACAATGTACAATCTACTCAAAAGCACTTCACGGAATATTTGCCTCCTAGAGTTTGTCCATCTTTATTTTTTTCTCCCACTAACGCAATTGAGATTATTGATATTGCGAAGGGTTTAAAATCATCATTTTCATGCGGATATGACCACATTAATTCACATTTTGTTAAGCAGATTGTTCATTATATTGCAAGTCCTCTAGTTCATATTCTTAATTTATCGCTCAGTACAGGCATTGTACTGATCCTTTAAAAGTTGCAAAAGTTATCCCCGTATATAAAAAAAGATGACTCTAATTTGGTTAAAAATTATAGACCCATTTCTTTATTACCCATATTCTCGAAGTTTCTTGAGCGTATTGTATTTGTTCGTTTGTATAAACACTTGGAAAAACATAATATACTCTCAAAATATCAATTTGGGTTTAGACCGAACCACTCCACTGAAAAGCAGTTTTATATGCAATAGAAAAAATAACAAAATTTTTAGAAAAAAGGAAACAGCAATTGGTATATATTTAGACCTTAGTAGAGCCTTTGATTCGCTCAACCATGACATTTTGTTACATAAGTTAGATACATATGGCATTCGTGGGGTACCACACAATTGGTTTCAGAATTATTTTAATAATAGAAAACAGTTTACATCGTTTAATAATGTTAAATCTGATACTTTATTTTTGAACTGTGGTGTACCTCAGGGTAGTATTTTAGGACCATTGCTCTTTTTAATCTATGTAAATGATGTTGTTAACACGTCAGACATTCTACATTTTGTTATGTATGCTGATGACACAAATATTTGTATATCGCATCATGATGAAGATATATTACAGAATTTATTGAATGTCGAAAAGGATAAAGTGTGTAACTGGTTTAAAGCAAACAAATTCCTTTTAAATATTTCTAAAACAAAATTGATGATATTTTGCTTAAATAGACGGACGGAGAAATGTATATCATCAATTTTGGATGGGACCATTGTTGAAAAGGTTAACCACACAAATTTCTTAGGAATAATAATTGATGATAAATTGTCTTGGTCATATCATATTGATTCTGTTCATAGAAAAGCGAGCATTGGCGTTGGTATGATGATTAAACTACGGCAGTTTTTACCTTTAAAATCTATTTTTACTCTGTATTCCCCACTTTAATTATGGCAGTCTTGTATGGGGCGGTGCAGGTTTTTGTTATTTGAATAGACTACTGACCCTTCAAAAGAAAGCTATCCGCCTTTTCTGTAATGCAGATTATTGATCTCACGCACCACCCCTTTTTAAACAGTTATATAGTTTGAATTTGTCTGATAAATTACGATTAAAATCGGCTCTTTTTGTATTTGAAGCGCTAAACGGCCGGCTGCCTACATGTTTTACAGGATTATTCATTTGTAATACCAGGGAACACATGCAAACAAGGCAACGTGATGATATACATATACCATTCTGTCGATTAACATTAACTCAAAGTAATTCTATAAAATATAAAGGGATCAAGTTATGCAACTCACTAGATGTTGGGATAAAGTTAGCTAAATCGCCAAGACATTTTAAAACCGTATATAAAAGTTATTTGCTCCATTTGTATAATAATGCTTGACCTAATCGCTTTATGTGCCAGATGTATATGTTTACTATACACTTGCTTTGTAATAATTCTTATTTTGCTTTCCTTTAATTTGTATAGTAACATTATGAAATTACATTGTTACCTTCATGCTACGCAGTATCTGTTCACCTGGGTTGGGTTGGGGAGGGGATTAGAGCTAGGATTAGGATTATGTTAGTATTCAATGGTGCAATCGTTCGTCGTAGTTTTATATAAATGTAACAATTTTAAGGGAATACCCACTTGTACAAGCCATGGCTTTTTAGGCGTATTCCCCGATCACTTTTATATTTGTATATACATTGTATTGTTTTAATTTTTGAATAAATAAATGAATAAATGAAAATGACAGTTAAAAACCCACATAGTGATCTTGTGCACCATTTCAACTCCCCATGAAGAATACTCTTCTTGCCAACCCTTCTTGCTCGATGCACCAGCTCCTGCGTCGTCTTGGCACATGAAACGGTCATCCTTCTCCAGCTTGGGCGGACCCCTTCGTCGTCTTCTACCCGGGGGAGTCCACCATAGAGTTTGGTTTGCTAGGTGGCCCAGCAAATTCAGGCGTCTTTAACAGATTGCTGCGGACACGGGAGGCTGCTTGATGAGCTTAAATTTATTACAAAACATGACAATAAAAACAAAATTGTACTCAATAGATTGTAAAAGATAGTATACACGGTCTAGTTACCTAAACTACATTCAATGACACACAGTTTCATCATTCAGATTTATAAGTCTTGTTCACGCGGTCAATTTCGTGCACGTGTTACCTCGAAATGTCACGGTACTAGCTGTCGCAGAGATAAAATACTAATTTAAAAAAAAATTTGGTCACATCATATCCAGTCCATGCTCAACTGAAAACTGAAATACTCAAGGGATAAGTAATTCAATATAATTTTACAAACCAGCATTCTATTTGAAAACGGGCTCACAGAGAAGAATTTAGTCATGTACATGTTAGCATGTCGACTTTGTAAAGAATGCCATAATAATAAACATTGTGAAATTGAGCAACTAAATAAATTTTGAATTAACTTTTAGCAAATGATCTACTTAATAATGGACATGAATATAGCAATACAAACAAAAATTATTATCTTATCATGCTTAATTAACTGCAAACTAAAGTCATAACTCTAGAAGAAAAATCTTAGGCTTTGGTCTTTGTTAAAACAATTATTTTGTGTAACATCATCACGTTCTCACCTATCCCGTAGCCGTGGCTTAATGGATACACCAGCGGCTCGACAGGTTCCTCCATCTTATCCTTCTCTCTTTCGCTTTCCTCAGTTCATGTCATCAACCCGTCCATTTTGTTCATTTCTTCTGTGATTAGTCTGCCTCTCTCCCCCCCTATATGGCTGTACCACTGCGGAATTATAACGTAAACAGTGTAAATTACCACATGAATTTGAACACATGGGACTGCATGGACTCACAAGAAACACTTAAAGGCTAATTGTGTCCTCCAATATTTTTAATTTTACAAAACATTACCTGCCAGTGCATACTCATGGGGTATATAAACATTTCATATCTTTGCGGACACATAAACAAGACACGTGTATGATCAAAATGGAAGTCTTAATACAAAGTCTCTAACTTGGCAAAATTGTACAATTTACAATTTTGTATTTGGGGTGATACACTTCTCAGTGGCTTCAGGGATTAAAAAAAAATTTATTGGCGCGGATACTTTTCAACCTTGCCCGCATGTAATTGAGGCTCTAAAATTTGTTTTGCATTCGCTTTGCCTATAGTTATAATGCATATTTATAGACGCACTTGTTTTTATTTCTGATTGGTCTTTTTTAAATTTGGGCCAATTTAACCATGAAACCCCCCTGTTTATTTTCCCCTGGTTGGCGTAGCATGGTCGGGCTGATTTTGTTTTACTTTATATTGGGGGGGGGGGGGGGGGGGCTACACATGCACAAATGATTATGGAGGCATGCCGTCATTATAGTTACACATGTATTTAATGTTTATGGAAAAATATTGGAAGGCACATCACCGCTAAGAAAAATGTATATGAGAAACCTGTTTGCTATATTTACGTCGCTGACAGTACCGATACTCATATTTAGCTGGAGAGAACTTTGTAGCACTGCATACTTGAGCCACAGTTAGCGATCCATACAGCATTGTATAACGTTATACCTCCATCCATTTGAAAGAAAATGTATGCTGATCATATTCATTACCATCAGATGCAAATGACACAGTAACCTGGCAACGGCTTCCAGTCACCTTCATTTATGATTTTGCCTTTAAAGGATGCTGAACTATCAGGATAAAATACTTTTTACACTGACAAGTGACATGCTAATTTGCCACTCTGATGTCCAAAACTTTCTAAAGACACTAGTCTGGAGGTTCAGGAATAGTTACTTAAAAGTTACAATTCAAACTATACAGCAGTATATTGGCTTGAGCCTGAGGCTTGAACAACTTGAAGTGGAATGGCTTTACACTAAAGGTGCTCTCACACTTTGGCGAGTTGCATGTACGAGTTGAGGAGAGTTAGGGCGAGTAGACAAAAGTGGCACTCGCGGCAATTCGCGATAAATCGTGCAGAACTCGTTATATGACTCGGGATAACTCGGGACAACACGGGTCAACTCGGTTTAACTCGGCTAACTCTGCATAACTCGGTGAAGACTCAGGAAAGGGTCAGAACATTGTCAAACATGTTAAAAATGTTGATTTACTCGTTCCAACACGTACTCAACTCGTTTAAACTCGTATTAACTCACATGAACTCGCCATCAAGACCGGATGGAGAGCGCCATACGAGTGAGCTCGAGTGTTATACGAGTTATCTCGATTAAGCTCGAGTATGGTACGAGCTGAGCAAAGTTAATGACGAGCATGGAAGAGTTTAGTACGAGAAGTAAGATTGTCTGGTGAGTTATCACGAGTGTTGCAGAGGTAAACAAGAGGTTATTGTATGGCGAGTGAAAGCGAATTGATTTGCTCATGCATTGTGAACATGGTAGTTTAAATTACTTCGTTAACAAAATGGCTTACTTAATAATTGTTGTGTTCCTTGGATCGAGTAATAATTATTATCTCAATAAAAGACCGAACTGTAATTGATAAAATCCAAGGTGGCTTCCGATTTTGAATATTTTAGATGGAAAATGCGCTATATAAATATCATTATTAGTATCATTATTTTCGATCCTGGCGGATTTATATCGGGCTGTTTTCATATTTCTGACCTGTGTATTGACCAACGCAGTAAATTTAGGCATGTTGGGGGTAAACAAAAACTCTTAAAATCAAAATCCTAGATCGCTCCCGATTTTGATTTAAAAGGTAACAGTATAGGCGTCGATTTATTTTCGCTATTGGGGGATGATGCGTCATTTCGACCATTTTCGGCGAGGGAGCGAACCGACCAACCCAGCAGCGTTCCCATGATTTTATGAGGGGGGGGGGGGGGGGTGGGGACACAAGATAGTGTTTACGGTAACCGAATGACATCTACCAAGAGTCAAAATACAATGGCCCGAATTCTCATCAGTGGCTCAACTTGAGCCCGGCCTAAAAGCACAAAGACTACCGGTAACCAGTTGAACTATTTTGCACCTGCAGACCTACTGATTGTTGCTACTCGCCACCAGAGATATTCTAATTGTTTTGTTTTTTTCATTATCCAGTCAATCCCTCTGGTTCTGCTTAAGGAATTAACAAAGAGCTGCTTGCTATTTCAGTATGATCAGCAGCAATACAATGTCCTGGATGATCCAGGATGCAATTTGGCTGATGACCGATTATACTATGACTTTAATTTCAAGTGGCCTCTTGTCCGGATGCCTATATGCATAACTTAAGAGATTGACTGGACAATGAAAGGAAACCATAAGAACACCTCTGGTGGCAAATAGCAACAATCAATTTGAAAGTAGCTAATTTGCATATTTCCTAAATAAGATCAGAAATCGGTTTCTATCTAAGAATAGTACAATTGTAATAAAGTCCTAGGTATAAGTGGGGGCAAGGAATATATTTCCCGTGATCATTTGCGTGTGCCATAAGGGCAGCACCCTAAAATCCAATGCATAATCATGAATATTATTCGATATTATTTTCAGTGGCTACAGTCTCTAATATAAGCAATACTTCCAGGTTATTATTTTTCATTCATGTTCTAAATATGTATTAAAGATATTTTTACCTTAGTTGCCCCCTTGGCAACCTCTGTTTATTCTTATAAATTTAGCATATATATAAATCATCTTTATTTATTCAAATCCATCGAATGTTACAAAGAAGGGTTGAAACCCAGGTCCGTGGCAGAAGTTGAAAATAAATTCGCATTCTGCAATTGGCAGGGTGAACAAGATAATACATACAGACAGAATAACTGGAACAGTTTACAAATTAATAAAACATGTATACAAATATAAACAATTTCTCGCGAATTTATACATTTATGTATCAAACAATTCGTATTCCCTTTTTTGCTATACAAGTGTATTTTATTACTCATTACAACTTTTCCTAAGTTTTTTTTTTATTCAAGAAAGTAAGTAGCATAATTATGCAATTATTCAAACAACAACAACCAAACAATGTATGTATCATTACTAAGAATAATTAACCTACAATTAATGTTTAATTTTCATATATATATAATTCAAGTATATTATTTAATCATTATCATTACAACCTTTCATAAGTTTATTTATGTGTTTATCAAAGAAGCTAAGTAGCTTAATTATAAATTCATTCAAACAACAACAACAATCAAACAATGTACTTATCATTTTTATGAATAGGTAATCTACAATTAATATTTCCTTTTTGTGGCGTGGCTATCTATAGAGCTCTACACAAACTTAATAAATATAATACATTATTGTACTACTTATAGTGAAACAATAATCAAACTATGAATCAACCAGTGCATATCGAAACAAGAGTATATCGAGCTATATCATTATTCAGCATGTGAAAAGTATCATTAATGGTTTTTGACTAATATTGATATTTCATTTTCATATTTTATAAAATTCAAGTGTATTTTAGTAATCATTACAACCTTTCATAAGTTTGTTTTTATCCAAGAAGGCGCTAAGTAGCTTAATTATAAATTAATTCAAACAACAACAACAATAAAACAATGTACTTATCATTTTCACGAATAAGTAACCGTTATTAGCTAATATTCCCAGAAATCGTGTAAAATCGTGTTTACAATCGTTTATACAGTTATAATCGAGTACATGTAATACAAATTGCCAAGGTTTGGTGGCAAACAAATCAATTTATTCGAGATGGCAGCCCTTGGCATTTTAAAGGAGATAATGCTATTCGCTATTTGACCGCATTTATACAAAATATATTGTTCTACTCTATCAATTAAAATGTTATTCAAGTATTCTAGATGCTAATTCCAATAATTTAAAATCAAAAATAATAATTGTTGAACTTGTGTATCATAACATGTGTAATATGGGGAGCAGCCATCTTGGATTGTATTGATATAACCGATAAATCTCCGCTAAATGGCTTATTTGGCCATGTGATAAGAGAACCTGTGAGCTTCTTCAGGTTTTTGCTTCATTCGTACCTTAATAATCAACATTTCCACCATGTTCAAAATAATTCGCATTAACTCATTTTCATTGCTTACCCAATTTTACTGCAATATACTTACTATGTTTAAAATTGCTAATGTTATGGAGTTAGAACATAATTATATATCTTCTGGTGTAACTTTGATGATGTGTCAATGAGTTCGTGTAATAATAATTAAACAAAGTACATCATTGTATGAATTGGTTAACCGACTCGTCGGACGAATGGTAATATTTGAATTGTTTTCTGTTAAAGGGATAGTTGAGTTCCGGTAAAGAGAGCACAGTTTTGGTCAAACTGAATTTTAGTAAGCAAAACTTGCACCACTACATTACAAACTAATAGTTATAACCCCACTATGCTCGAAAGGAATACAAAACTATAAATGACTAAGTAAAATGCCTGTTTTCATTCAACAAATAGCCGTTATAACTCAAGGGGGCGCTCTCTGAACACTCATTGGTTTCAACCATTTTAATTAAATTTGTGTGCATGTGATGTAATGTTGAAATAGTGATTAGATAGAGAGTTTATCAACAACTATATTTGAAAAGAGGAAGCATTTTTCAATTTTTTTAACGGCTGGTTCAAAATTGTCGAATAATTGTAGGGCCCCACATTTATTACGAATGGTTATGTTTATGGATATTTCAGCCATTTCTGAACCGATTTTAATCAAATAAAGTTTATTCTGTCATTAAAATTGTATGCTCTTTCGAATTTGACACTCAGTTTTTAATTATCTCACAAAAAACACATTTTGAGTAGCGCCCTCTATACCACAACTCAACTATCCCTTTAACTTTTAGCGAAGATGTGTTATTTTATTATTATTTTGACTTATTATTTCATTCTTATTTTTGGCTGATGAAAGGTCAGATACCTGATTGACATAAATACATGATGATTTTAATTTATAGGCTTGTTTTTATTGCAATATGAAGCAATGTAGTCTTCAGAAATTGTGTGGTATTCTTTTTAAATACCAAAATGAGCGTTTTATAAAACAAATAGCTGAGTAAATAGTCCTAAATTGGGCTACTTTCTATTTTCAGACAGTTAGTCATAGCTGAAAACGAAAACACATTCCAAAACATTATTTATATAAATGACTACTGATAAAAATATTCGGATGATTTGAATACTGTTGAATGTTTTTTGTTTTGTGTGTAGTCCAAGCGCCTTGGGTATGTTTATTTGTATTAATTTTTTTTTTTTTTAGATAAGTGCGCTTTATAAATATTTATATTATTATTATTATTATTATTATTATTATTATTATTATTATTCAGAAAATGGGGAGCCATATTAACAAACTCGTTCGAAATCGTGCAAAGCTCATCATACCTCGTACAAATATCGTACATAGATCACCGCAACTCGGCCCACATCCTGCTGACTCGTACCAATATCGTATTAGCTCATACAAAGATCGGCACAGGTCGTACAAAAATCATCGCTACTCGGACCTCACTCGGTTCGACTCGTAGAATAGTCGAATCAAACTCGAGTTTGGCGCGTAAAAACACAAACATTTTCCCGAGCTTCCAATAGTTGAACTCCCTTCAACTCGCCCTAACTCGTAACTACAACTCGCCAAAGTGTGAGAGCAGCTTAACTATAATGTAAACAGATGTGTGTGGTGCACGACGCCTAGTTGTTATGTAGCTAATCCTAGAGTCGAGTTGAGTGAGACATATTCTTTATTTTATGGTGATCATTGATAATACTGAAGTGAACCATTATTACAATGTCACCAACAGATTACAACAATATCATGGTTAATAAAACAGCACATTTTAAGAGAAAAATCTTGGCCTTGGCTTAGGTTGGGTAGTAAATATCGTGTCGACCTGCGGTACAGTATGATATGGCTTTTTTACTTTTGTACCAGCCTATTTTTGTTATTTGGCAAATATTTGAAAGATGGACAGTATACCAACTTGTTTGTAATCCTACAAATAATCAATTAAAATAGATTTCAGGGCTGTCTCAGACGTTCAAGTAAAAATGGACACTTTAAACCATTTCCCCATATAAATGAGTCCATACTTAGTATTACTGTATGTGAATTCACTGTACGTAAATTTAAGCACATGGGACAACACTGTATACATTTCCCTCAAGTTTTCATGTTAGAGCTACGGTTATGCTAGGATAATTTCGATTCTACACAAAATACACAACAGTTATGTTCAACATAACAGCGAAACAATATGTAAGTCTACATGTCATATCATTGTCGGTGCAATGTATATTTCTAAAAGGGGTACAATGTGTACTTACTGATCACTACTCGAAGCAGGACTCTACGAATTCGGCGCTCGCGATGATGATGTCGTAAGCACTTTGTGTTGTTTTGGTACTTTCTTTTTTTTGGTCTTGAATTTAGGGGATGAAATGAGTCGTTGTCTTTATCCAGCCGTGTTGGAGTATATATTAAACGGCA
Organism: Echinarachnius parma; assembly: GCA_037951105.1. NCBI lineage: Eukaryota > Metazoa > Echinodermata > Echinoidea > Clypeasteroida > Echinarachniidae > Echinarachnius > Echinarachnius parma. Next base: position 74,608 of record JBAMJV010005027.1, read on the forward strand.
AAACTCTACGGTACCGTATTGATTGTAAATGAAATATACTTTGGATTGATTGTAAGTTGTCTTTCTGCAACGTACAATTGCAATTGATTTTAACTTACAATCAATACATCGGGCGTAAAATTAAGAGCAAAACTTACAATCAATTATTTCTGCAACGGGGACCATGTGTTTCCTCTATCACCAATCAAAATATCAATCCACTGTATGTATTGTAGTTGATTAAAATTCAATCGCGATGCCTGACATTGCTGATTCAGAAAAGGTATCAAATGAAAGGTAAATAGTTCTTCTTTACATGTATACCACATTTAAGGCATGGCAATATTGGAAATAATTGACCTTTGAACTTCGAGTACCTTTTTTTATACGCTCTGTGTACCTGATAACATAAATACATGTATCAACCTTTATCTAACTAAATTCTGTCAATTTTTATTTTCAATGCTTACACACATTCGTCCCATAGGGGTTTTCCACACTGTTAAAGGAATAAGCAATATTTTGCTGTGTGTTCATTGATCTATAGGAATCGATGTGAATGCGTGTCGAGTTGGTGGAAGTTCGCCCCTGCACGCAGCGAGTATGGCAGGCCATGATGGTATCATCGGCATTCTGATCGATAGAGGGGCTAACATCTCCATCGTCAACGAACAGATGGCCACACCTCTGCATACTGCCGCCGCCCTCAATCGAGCGTATAGTGTTGAACAGTTTCTGAAAGCCAAGTAATTAATTATTCCCATCTTAATTAATTTGTTTTTCAAATTGATTGCCAATTCAATCACATATTTGAATATGTTTGTATCGGGATATTGTTATTAGAGTCTGCACCTTCATTGTGTGTTTTTAAAACATGACAATAATATTAATGTGAATCTGAATTAACATGATAGTCAATCATTATTTATAGTAAACTATTAATTTTTTTTGAATTGTCCACATTCAAAGTTTAAAATACAATGTATAAACAAAGCATAAAACAACTATAAAAACAACTATAGAACAAACCTTGACAAACCTATTGGAATACAATATTTGTGAACACATTATCTGAATACTTACTACTAGTATTTATTCACATCAAGTTCGTTTTTATATTGTAGATTTAACTAGTATAAATAAATGACGTGAATGTATCATGGGTTCAGTTTATATTGATATTACCTGTAACTGATACTTTGCACTTTGTTACCATGGTTACAGGGGTGGAAACATTAACGCCAGAGACAATGCCAACTTGACGCCTCTGCTCCTAGCTGCTAAATTGGGTCACACTAATATCGTCCGGCTGCTCCTGGACGGGGGCGCTGACGTAACGATGGTGGATAAGACTGAGAGGAGCGCCATCTATTTAGCCGCTGAGAACAACAGATTTGAAACCCTAGAGGTTTTACATTTACAGTCCAATTTGGCTGGAATTCTCATGGGCGGGTTAAATTTAGTCCGGGCTAAATTTAAACCACGGTTTTATTGTATGGTTTAAGCCACTGTGTGTGAGACGCTTATTATTTCCTGTTACACTGACAGGAAGATATTGTTAAAAATGTGACGAAAATGGACGATTGTTGTTGATTTTGTAGGGGTTTTTGCCTCTTATCTGGATGATATGGACTCTTCGTCGGGGAAAACCCCAAGAATCGAGCTGTTGAAACCCTGTGAAGAAAGCGCTTGCTAATTTTAGCAAGAATTTAACAAAAAAAGTTTTAAAATGGGTTAGACCGTGCTGGCAAAGTGTTATGTAACCGCGGCATTCCATAAAACATGTACAACAGTCATGACAGTGATTTAAAGGGACTTAGTAACATTGTCCAAATCCTCAAAATAAATTTTTTATTCTAGCGGTTCCCTCATACCTTGTTGTATTCGTATTAGGGCAACTCCAGCGTCACGGACATAACAAATCAGAGAATTTTCATGACTTTCCAATGCCACTACTAATTCATACCTCTAACTAATGTCTAACTTTTATTTTGATTACAAAACAATATCCTAGTTAAGTATGCAAAAAAAGTTTCAGAACATTTATCCAATTCGTTACTGAGTAATTCTGCGAAATGTGCGCCGTCACGGACATTACATCTTTTGGGCATGACTTTTTGCATCCATATACATCTTTGCAAAAGTCTGTGAGTTCTGAGACCTCACAAAGGTGATTTAGGTATTTAATTATAGACAAGGCAATGATGAATTGAGTCCAAGTTGTTTTGGGGGAAACGGGCCAGGCATATGTGATCTAGACAACAAAACGTTGCGTCACGGACATTACATTTTCAGCGTCACGGACATTACACTTTTGTCCACTTTTTCTAAACTCAGAAATAACCTGCAAAAAATGCTCCATTGTGCATGACACTTTTTTATTGTACATTTGATATGTAATCAAACAGTTTTGAGAACAAAAATTATATTTCAATTTTGTTTTCAATTAGCAAAAAATTATTTTTAAAATATTAATAAGTTTTTCCAAAATTATTGTAAAATTTGAAATTTTTCAACAGAATGTGCAGTAAACCAAATGTTCAACTATTAAAACAAATATTATACATTTTTAATGAGGTACAGTGCTGTTTTGTGCCAAACAATTGTAAAATCTAAAAAAAGTTGTGTACATCATGGGCATAACACATGGAAAATCATGGACTAAGAGTATAATTTTTGCAATTTGATCATACTATATGAGATTTAACCATCTCTTTCTCCTCCCAGTAAGTTATAGTCAAGTCTTTATTGATTATTGAGACATGCATGTTCAAATTAAGCAAGGAATTTAGTTTTTTATAAATAGTTCAGAGTACTGACTCAAAGTTCACTATCTGATTAACGATACAATTTATTAAAATTTGAACCAGGAAGGTAGTAGTCCCCCTGTTACTTGAGATTATCTTATTTCTTGGCTAAAGTAAGACATTTACATAAGAAAATAATGCTTGATATTTTTTTGCTGTGCTTTTTTATACTTTTCACTGTGTATATAATGTCCGTGACGCAGCCGTGACGTAATGTCCGTGACGCCATTCTGGACAAGCCATCAAATATTTAAGTAAATGCTCTTGATATACTTTATGATATAACATTCTAGCTTTGCAAATGAATCTTGAATTAAATTGAATTAGGACTTCTGCTTCTACAAAAACTTTTACACATCAATGTTGTAAGAATCAAGATTTTATCCAATAACAGTTTTCAAAAAGTAAAGATTTTTACACAATTTCCTTTTCTATGATGTTAAAACAAAGCATAAACAAGACATTAGAAGTAGAATGTTCTGAAGTGATCCATATTTTTAATTTTTATTTCACAAACAACGGATGCAAATTTCATCATTTTTGTCCCAACTTCAATGGCCAAAAAAAAAAATATTCTGCATTGAATTTCAAACTTTTTTCCTTTAGTCATCAAAATATGGTCCTTCCTCATTACTATCCAGTAGTTAACAAGGCTGTCCCATGAGTTTCATTTTTCCATCCTTGGGTGACATTTGTCGTGGAATTGCCCATTAACAATACAATCATGGGACAGGTTTCGGTTTTTCAAATTTCCCTTTCGTTACAAAGATATGTACGATCGAAGTATTCAGATAAGAAAAACTCCCCCGGAGTTTTGAAACCGTGTACAAAGTGAGTGCAGTGAGTTAATGTATACCACTTTGCATTTTCGCTCATTACTTGGCCAAGCAATGTCCATTTGACTTGACATTGTCACACAATACCCTGTGGACATATGACATAACAACAATATACATTGCATCAACCATTCATCACTTTTTGCACATGTCAACAAAGTTACTAGATCCCTTTAACCTACTGTTGATATAAAACGATGAAATTTAGCCCAGGCTAAGTTTAACCCGCTCATGAGAATTGTAAGTAATTTGATCATTACTAAGCCTCTAATTAAAGATGATAAAAATTGATCTCATCAAAAATGTCAATACATCGTTTAAATTACGTAATTCGCGATAATTGTTAATTTTGTAGCGAATATGAAAAAAACATGCACAAATTAATTCTTTGAATGTGGTAAATCTAGGGAAGTGTGGAAACAGTAGTGAAATGTTGACTATTTCAATAGTTTTACAATCTCTTCTTCTGGTGATTCTGCTCAGGAGCAGGTCCTTATCACCATCACACCTCTCTTCTCATGGCTCTTTGAAGTCTCCATATGGGCCATTCGTAACAGAGTCCAACATCATGATGCGTTTCCTTCCTCTTGATCTCTTTTCTGGTATTCTTCACATTTGTTGGTGTTGGCTTTCTTCTCTATAGGAATCAGAATAGTTTTCTGAAAATCAGATGGCCACTTTCCTTCATCGTACATTCTCATACAGAGTTCTGTTAGTTTTTTCTTTCCCTCCTTCTCCAAGTATTTTGATCAGTTCTGATGGGATGTTGTCAGTTCCTTCAGCCTTGCCCGTTTTCAGCTCTTTCAGCGCAATTTCTATCTCTGCTTTGAGGACTGCAGGGCCAATTTCATCAACATCAAGTGTCAGCTCTTCTTCCAGCAAGATTATGTCCGGCTTGTCTTCCTTAGCACAGAGCTGTTCGATGTACTCTACCCATCGTTTCTTGATGTCATCCTGTTCAGTCAGAAGCTGGCCTGTTTCACTGAGTACCCCTTTCTGTTTTACAGCACCTTTCTTCTGTTGACACAATCTTCTCACGTGTTCATATTATACCAAATCATGTCGGCCTCTCTGTGCTAGCTCTTCCAGCTCCTTACATTCTTGTTTCCACCACTCATCTCTAGCTGAGTCGGTTACTCTTCTCAGTTCATTATTCAGTCGCCTGTACTCCTTCTTGGCATGGTCTGTGTCCACATTTTTCCATTTCCTTCTTTCGTCCATTTTGTCTAGCATTTCCTGAGTGACCCATGGTTTTTTCCTTTTCTTCTAGATTCCTTGCCAATGTTTTGCATTGCACTGGTTTGTATGGCGTTCTTCAGTCTTTCCCATTTTTATTCTACTGTATCAGCCCTGTCTTCATCTGTCTCCTCTCTAAGAATATGTTCAACTGCCTCTCGGAACAGCTGGCGTTCACAGAAAGGCGTTCACATTGGGATACAGGAATCACAGTTTGGCAAGGGACATTGATGAATAATGTTATTATACTGCTAAAATGTAATATGGCATATTGATGTAAACAGGTAGATACCATAAAGGGGCATCCAACCTGTGAATGAATTCACGAGGTTATACAAACGCGGGGTAAAATAAAATATCTCATGAACATCTTCATTTTTAGAAAACATTTACGATTTAAGATTTTTGGAAAAGTAATAAATAATCTCGAAGGTAACGGGCTAATAATAATAATGTGTATGCATATTTGATAAACTTATCTACGTTGCATTGTGGGCTACTTGGGGAACTACATGAACCAATCACAGAGCAGTTCACAGCGTCGTCACCGGATCGACGTCAAGAAAACAAGTTCATATGCATACGTTACCATGGATCCCATTGTTCTCATAAGCGTGATAAAATTTAGGACAGTGCGCAGGGAAATAAGCAGGGGGGTGTCACTGCTGCCAGAGTGCCGCGATTTTTGCTCACCGGAAGAGCCTACAACTGGTTGCATTATGGGTTACTTGGAAACTACAGTAAACCAATCACAGATTAGTTCATACGCGTCGCCGTCACCGGATCGAGGTCAATAAAACAAGTTCATATGCATACGTCACCATGGATCCCATTGTTCATAAGCGTGATAAAAATCTAGGACAGTGCCAGGAAAATAGGCGCGATAGTCTACGCACTGCATAGCATGATGATTGGTCAAGTATTTCTAGGTCACTACGCGATAACGTAGAGAAGTAGTCCACGGGAGCTTCAAAAATCGGTTCACTCCGCCATGTTGCCCATGTACAAAGTATATGGGACACGTGACTTGCGCGCGTTAAGTGAGCATTCTAGCAGGGGGGTGTCACTGCTGCCAGAGTGCAGCGATTTTTGCTCACCGGAAGAGCCCACAACTGGTTGCATTATGGGCTACTTGGGAACTACAGTTAACCAATCACAGACTAGTTCAAACGCGTCGTCACGGGATCGAGGTCAATAAAACAAGTTCATATGCATACGTCACAATGGCTCCCATTGTTCTCATAAGCGTGATGAAATCTAGGACAGTGCGCAGGAAAATAGGCGCGATAGTCTACGCACTGCATAGCATGATGATTGGTCCAGTATTTCTAGGTCACTACGCGATGACGTAGAGAAGTGGGCTACGGGAGCTTCAAAAATCGGTTCACTCCGCCATGTTGCCAATGTACAAAGTCTATGGGACACGTGACTTGCGCGCGTTAAGTGAGCCTTCTAGTTATAAACGGGTTGGTTTGTTTATTCATACTTCTATGCATTCTAGTTATAAACGGGTTGGTTTGTTTATTCATACTTCTATGGAAATAAGCGCGATAGGCTACGCGCTTCCCACGCGCTTCAATACGCGATTAACCAAAGACTGTAGAATTACAAGACAGATCACTGGCGGTCGCGCAGCGATGTCCCTTCAAACAGAATGAAGATTCAAATCGAGCTAAAGAGAAAGTTGGGTACACCCAGAGGTTTGGGTACAGTACTGAATCTTGTTTATTTTAATTAATTAAAAAACATTTAAAAATTATTGTCGATGAGCTTTTTTGGAACAAATGTTCCCTTTGTTAGTATTAATTTAAACAAAAGTAAGGATCAGAACGTACTTACTTAAACTCGGCAAATTCAGGCTAGTATGACGATTGAACATCAGCTTATCTCCAAGTTGAGTACACCTGGGGACACATTGTTTTTCTAATTCAATATTGTCTTTGTATATGTAGAAATATTCAAAAATTATTGTCGATGAGCTTTTAGAGATTTTCACTCACATTTTTGAAATAAAGAATTGTTAAATTCACAGATCTCGAACGTGCACAATAAACAGGCAATGGCATATTTGGATATTTGCATATTATCACGCACACTGTCTGGAATATACGCACCGACAAACCAATCGACTTTGTTCTTCCCAACATGATACTGCTTTGTGGAATAATTGACCAATGATAACTGCGTATGTGTGCGCATTATAAAATCGTTGCGCTTAGTCAGCTGATTTATTTCCGAAAATAGCGTTGTTGCTAGGCTAAAAATAGCCGAGTCATTCAGCCAGCAGCAACAACAACAACTGCAACAATAAATATGTGGGGAACCCCCTGTGCAATTTGCATTATGACGTCAGCACTGTAATTGCGCGCATTAACTGAGGACATCGCGCGCTGCCCATTCACTTTGTACAAGAAAATTGTCCAGTGGTCGGTCTTTCCATTAAGCGTCTTTGGATTAACGCGATGACGTAGAGAAGTTTACCAAAAATCCAGGCCCCCCCCCCCCCCCCCAACTCAAAATGGAAGTTGGCCAAATTTTTAATGAAGAGAACCACCGATTGTTATGTTAATTCGACTGGCTGCCATGGTAATATTAGCGTAAATTCATTCATAATAATGCGCGGGCGCGAACTTCACAATTATCACGCACGAATTTATGGTATGCCTCTGTTATGACGTCACAATGAAAAACAATAGTTTGATCCTAGTAGGGAAATCCCCTGTTTCTTGACTGTGCGCAATTAAATACATGACATCGCGTAATTGTTAGTACTGCGCGTAATTAAAATAATAGAGATGAATTAGAATACTTAAGCGTCTTTGGTATTATGAAGCGCAATTTTGCTGAGAAGTGCGTGTTTCAATGCCATGGCAACTGCAAGTGCGCAATGCGTAATTACTTTAGCTTTTTGCGTAATGTGTTAATTTATCCAATGAATCCACGTCTGATAATTTATTCAAATGAAAAAAATCTGACGTACTACCTCATTTGCATGACATTCGGTGCGTATTTTCAAAAACTTGCTGATAAAGGTGTGGCCTATCTCTGTGGTTAAAACGCTATACGCTTATTCAGTTGGGGTTCTAGTATTTATATTGTATTTCTGTGCAAAAATCGCGTCACTCCGCCATCTTGCCCATGTACAATGTCTATGGGACACGTGACTTGCGCGCGATAAGTGAGTCTTCTAGTAATTGGTTTGTTTATTCATACTTCTACGTTCTGGAGCATCATACTGGCTTCATCAATTTCGATTGATTTTTTAGTCAAAATTTACAAGCGATTTTATGAAATATTAAAGAGATGTTCACTTTTTTGCGTAAGATGAACGCAATCCACGATATTGATGAGTGATATAAAACAACTAACTAATATGCGTGAATCATAGGCAATCTCGGTGGGCTCAAAATAACTATTACCCTCAGCTACGCTTCGGGTAATAGTAATTTCGAGCCCACCTCGGTAATAGATTGACTATCACAAGAAGCCCATTCGTTAGTTGTATATTAACTCAATGTACCGATCGTTGATATTAAACTGCAATCACAACAAAATTAGCAGTGTTTGTATCTTTGGTTCACAGTGTCTGCTAGAGAAGGCAGGGACGATGATGGAAAAGGGCGATAGGGTTGATAACTCACCTCTTCATGCTGCTGCGGAGAAGGGCAATCTGGAAGCTGTGCAGGCAAGCATAATGAGTTCATTAATTTGGGTAGAAGGATAGACATCTTAGTTTAATGTTTAGTGGGTATCTGTGATTAAAGCGCAATATCTCTAACGATTTACATCAACAAAATCCTATCGAATATCTGACAAAATAGTTAATCATAAATCACTACGTCTGTCAAATCTACATCGACATTAAACAATACTTGTGATTGTGATTATATTATATTGCTAATTATGTTGTCCTGATGTTAATTACAGGGGCGGATCTAGCTTTTTGCTAAGGGGGGGGGGGGGGGGGTTGACCCAATGACGATGCGGATACTGTGTGGGTATGGACACATGATGGCGTTTTTCTATGCACATCACATTTTCCAAGGGGGGTTTAAACCCCCTAACCCCCCCCCCCCCCCCCCCCCCCCCCCGTAGATCCGCCACTGAATTAGTTCATGTCGATGCATGTGTACACAATTTACAATTTCCAATGATTTAAAATGAAATGAAAGTTATATAAAAATACTTTCAATTTTAGAAAATAAACGTACTGGCAATTACACTAGGTCCCAGCTAGCCACCTGACGTTGTGCCGATGTCATAAGTTGTTGGCCGGATGTCGGCTTATCGCGGTTGGCTCGAGGTTAAAATGTCCGCCAGCCCAACATCGTAACCACGTCATTTTGTGATACGTCAATTTCTGACAATGGCCCAACATCAACTCATGACATTGGACCAACATAACATTATGATGTGGGCGCGAGGTTAAAATGTCCGCTAGCCTAACATTGTCCCAACATCATTTTGTGATGTCGGGCAAATGTCAATTTCCGACAATGGCCCAACACCAAATCCTGACATAGGACAGATATCAAATTCTGATGTGGGCTCGACGTTAAAATGTCCGCCAGCCCAACATCGTCACCACGTCATTTTGTGATACGTCAATTTCTGACAATGGTCCAACATCAACTCATGACATTGGACCAACATAACATTATGATGTGGGCGCGGGGTTAAAATGTCCGCTAGCCTAACATTGTCCCAACATCATTTTGTGATGTCGGGCAAATGTCAATTTCCGACAATGGCCCAACACCAAATCCTGACATAGGACAGATATCAAATTCTGATGTGGGCTCGACGTTAAAATGTCCACTAGCCCAACATTGTCACAACGTCATTTTGTGATACGTCAATTTCTGACAATGGCCCAACATAACATTATGATGTGGGCGCGAGGTTAAAATGTCCGCTAGCCTAACATTGTCCCAACATCATTTTGTGATGTCGGGCAAATGTCAATTTCCGACAATGGCCCAACACCAAATCCTGACATAGGACAGATATCAAATTCTGATGTGGGCTCGACGTTAAAATGTCCACTAGCCCAACATTGTCACAACATCATTCTGTGATGTTGGCCCAATGTCAATTTCCGCCAATGGCCCAATATCAAATCCTGACGTTGGGCCAACATCAAATTCTGACGTTGGCCCGACATCACAATGTCCGACAGCCCGACATTAGCCCAACGATATTTTCTATTGTTGGCCCAACATCAAATCTTGACGTTCGCCCGACGTTTGATGCTGGACCAACATCAAAATTTGACAATGGCCCAATGTCATTAATATGACATCTCCAATAAGAGGTCGACCTAATATAGCGCCGATGTTGGGACTGGTATCAATTTAAGAGGTCGCTACCCAGCTAGCCACCTGACGTTGTGCCAACATTGGGCCAATGTAAAAAGTCGTTTTAAGAAGACGTTGGGCCTACATTAAAAATCCGACGTCGCCGCGACGTAAAAATGTCCGCCAGCCCAACATCAGCGCGGCGTTTTGTTTTTTTAATGCTGGCCAAACGTCATTTTGCGATTTCGATCCAACATCAATTATTCAGTCAGTGGTCAGTCATGGTTGTGAAATTAATGTCGGGACAATGTTAGTAATGAGACAAGAATAGGACATCTCTATATTTACGTCAAACCGAAATCCTACGACGTCAGAATGGGCAGCAGTGAATCAAGTCGGCTAATAGTCATTAAGTTGATGTTGAGCCGATGTCAATGATCCGACATGAATATGACATCTCAATGATGACGCCAATGCGATATCCTACCGATGTCAGAACTGACAGCAATGAAACAAGTCGGCAAATGATCATAAAAGTGATGTTGCGCCGATGTCAATAGTCGGACATGAATATGCCATCTCCAATATGACGTCGGGCTAATATCGCGCCGATGTCGGAAAAGAAAGAAGGTCGGTAAATGGTAGTAAAATTGATATCGGTCCGATGTTATTAATTAGACATGAATGTGATAAATATGTCAGGCTGATATAAGAACTTGCAGCAATGAAACAACTTGGCAAATGGTCATTTAATTGATGTTGTGCCGAAGTCAATGATTAGACATGAATATGACATCTCAATGATGACGCCATAGCGATATCCTGCCGATGTCAGAACTGGCAGCAATGAAACAAGCCGGCAAATGGTCGCCAGTTCCGACATCGGTACAACATTGACCCAACGTCATATTTGAGATCTCTTATTCATGTCGGATTAATGACATCGGCACAACATCAGTTTAATGACCATTTGCCGACTTGTTTAATTGCTGTCAGTTCTGACATCGGCAGGATATCGCTTTGGCGTCATCATATAGAGATGTCATATTGAGGTCCAATTAATAACATTGGCCAGACATCAATTTCACAACCATGTACCGACCTCTTAAATTGCTACCAGATACAACATCATCACAATATCGGACTGACGTCATAGTAGAGATGTCATATTTATGTAGGAGTAATGACATCCGCCCGACATCTATTTCACAACCTTTTACCCACCTTTAAAATTTCGTAAAGTTCCGACATCTGTGCGGTATAGGCCCAAAGTCATATTTTGGATGTCATATTTATGTCTAATTAATAACTGTGACCCGACATCAATTTCACAGCATTTTACCGACCTCTTAAATTACTACCAGTTCCAACATCGGGGCGATAGAAGGCCGATTTTATATTTGAGATGTCATATTCATGTCGAATTATTGACAACGGCACAACATCCATTTAATGACTATTTAATGATTAGTTTCATTGGTGCCATTTATGACATCGGCAGGATATCGCTTTGGCGTCATAATTGAGATGTCATATGGATGTCCAATAAAACTCATTGGTCCGACATCAATGTTACAACCATTTACCGACCTCTTTAATTGCTACCAGTTCCAACATCGGCGCGAAATTATCCCGACGTCATATTGGAGATGACATATTCATGTCAGAATATTGACATCGGCTGAACATCGATTTCATGACTATTTGCCGACTCGTGTCATTGCTGCCAATTCTGACATCGGCGCGATATCGGCTTGACGTCATATTTGTGATGTCATATTGATGTCCAATTAATAACATCCGTCCGACATCAACCATTTACCGACCTCTTAAAATGATATATTCCGACATCGGTACAACATTGGCCCAACGTCATATTTGAGATGTCATATTCATGTTGGTTTATTGACATCGGCCCAACATTTATATTACAACCCTCTATCAAGCTCTTAAATTGGTACCAGTTTCGGCATTGGTGCGATTTTAGCGCGACGTTTTATTTGAGACGTATTTTTTTCGTCAACTTAATGACATCGGCACGATATTCAACTACAACCATTTTCCGACTTATTTCATTTCCAAAACCTCCAACTTAAATTCGACGTTGGCGTAATGTTGGCGCGACGTCTGTTTGTCGACCGCGATCTTGCCGAAGACCTGCCGACACCGGTCCGACGTCAGTTAGCTAGCTGGGTACTTATATTTTTGTTAACTTGCTTTGAGAATCTATACTGAATTGAATTTCGTTTAATCGATTACAAACATTAGTAATTCAAAAGTAAAAAAAAAAAGAAGTATTGCTATCGGGAAATTCATGATCGATTATAAGCGATCGTAAGTGAAATGAAAATTTCCGATTTTTGGAATTATTTATATTAAAAAATATACTTTTGTCATGTACTTGCTGCTGTATATAATTTAGAAGGATATATAAGAATATAAATAACACCTTAAATAGTGTTATGAATATGATTTGAAGGTGGATTATTTCAAATTCAACGCTCTACAAATACTAACTATTACAAAACATACATGCTAAGAAGAGGTGTATATATAGTATACCGATTGCGACCTATGTTTGTAGGACGATAGGATGATAGGTTTAGGAGTAGGCAATAGGTATAGGAATAGGATATTTATAGAATTATGATTATGATTTATGAATCAATGATCGGACGTGGAATCTATGCATGTTTTCTAATTTCTTTTTACGTTTTTGATGTTGGTCCTACGTTGGCCATTTGACATTGGGCCATTGTCAAATTTTGATGTTGGTCCAGCATCAGAAAATGACGTTGGGCCAATGTTGGGTTAGCGGACATTCAAACGTCGGGCGAACGTCAAAATTTGATGTTGGGCCAACGTCAAGATTTGATGTTGGGCCAACAATAAAAAATAACGTTGGGCTAATGTCGGGCTGGCGGACATTTTAATGTCGGGCCAACGTCAGAATTTGATGTTGGCCTAACGTCAGGATTTGATATTGGGCCATTGGCGGAAATTGACGTTGGACCAACATCACAGAATGATGTCGTGACAATGTTGGGCTAGCGGACATTTTAACCTCGAGCCGACATCATAATGTTATGTTGGTCCAATGTCATGAGTTGATGTTGGGCCATTGTTGGAAATTGACGTTATGCCAATATCACAAAATGACGTAGTGACGATGTTGGGCTGGCGGACATTTTAACGTCGAGCCCACATCAGAATTTGATATCTGTCCTATGTCAGGATTCGGTGTTGGGACATTGTCGGAAATTGACATTTGCCCGACATCACAAAATGATGTTGGGACAATGTTAGGCTGGCGGACATTTTAACGTCGGGCCGACGTCAAAACTTGATGTTCTCTCAACGTCAGGAAACGATGTTGGGCCTACGTTAGAACTGACATTGGGCCATTGTCAATAATTGATGTTGGGCCGAAATCGCTAAATGACGTTGGGCCAGCATTAAAAAAAGACGCCGAGCTGATGTTGGGCTGGCGGACATTTTAACGTCTCGGTGACGTCGCATGTCGCATGTTGGCCCAACGTCCCCTTACAACGAAAATGACATCGGCCCAACGATGGCACGACGTCAGGTGGCTAGCTGGGGTGATGGGTCTGGTTTTTTTTTTTTTTACCCAACATAATGAAAGAAAAAACATTTTAAACGCATGTTATTTGTGAAAACTTATGCAATTCTTTTCGAGAAGTTCGTAAATGTTGGTTATACATGCAGAAAATAAATGTAGAAAATTACAAACGACTGAGTAAAAAGCCTGTTATCATTCAAAAAGAGGCCTTAATACACAAGAGGGCGCTCTCTAACAAAGCATTGGTTTCAACCATTCTTCATACAAAACTATGCATGTGATGTTTTGTTGAAATAATGATTAAATAGAGAAATGATCAACAACTATTTTAAAACTTCTTTAGAAAATTTTTGAAAAAGTGTAAGCATTTTTTTTTATTAAAAAAAAAATCGAATATATTTGGGCCCCAGATTTATCACGATCGGATATATTTATTGATATTTCAGCCATTTCTGAACCGATTTTGATCAAATAAAGTTTATTCTGCCATTAAAATTGTATGCTCTTTCAGGTTTTACACTCAGTTTTTTTTTCATAATCTCACAAAAACATTATTTCGTGCAGCGCCTCCATACCAAAAGTGAACTACCCCTTTAAGTTTGAATTTCAATTACTTAAAGGGATAGTTGAGTTCTGGTAAGGTGAGTACAGTTTTGGTGAAACTGAATTTTAGTAACCAAAACCTGCACCATTACATTACAAACTAATAGTTATAACTAGAAAGGAACACAAAATTACAAATGACGTAGTAAAGATCATGTTATCATTCAAAAAGAGCCGATAAAACGTAAGAGGGCGCTCTCTAAACACTCATCGGTTTCAACCATTTTGAATAAAATATTGTGCATGTGATGCTTTGTTGAAATAGTGATTAGATAGAGAAATAACCAACAACTATTTACATACCTATTTTGTAAATTTTTGAAAAGAGGAAGCATTTTTTTGAATTTGTAACGGCTGGCTCAAAATTCTCTAATAAACCTGGGGCCCCAGGTTTATTACAAATTGTTATATTTATGGATATTTCAGCCGTCTCTGAACCGATTTTGATCAAACAAAGATGATTTTATTATTTAAATATTATGCTCTCTCAAATTTTACACTCAGTTTGTCATTACCTCACAAAAAAAATAAGTAGTCTAGCGCCCTCTCTACCAAAACTCAACTATCCCTTTAAGTCGTATCAAATTATCATTAATTTTAACATGCAAGCAATCGCTTCCTAATGTAGGCCTACCGTAGAAACCCGCTGTGAAGCACCTATCGACCTCTTGCTGTCGTCTTGTTTTTAAAGAGCGCTCCCAAACTACGAATGGAAGACAGTATTCAAGAATGCAAAAGATGGACATGAATACATGAATATTCATGAGAGTAATAATAAAGGTCTCATGAAAACACCGCCTAAAAATAGACAAACAATGTGTTGTTATTTGTATGTGACCACGGCTGTAGAGCTGTCGTTGATGCCCATTCAACCTCCCCCCCCCCCCCCCCCCCCGATGAATAGGTATTACGTAAGTCTCTACACCAATGTATGTGATTGTGTTTGATATGGGGAGTGTACAGGAGATCCCACTCCCACGAAGCTCCTGTCCCCGTAATTGTTAGTGAAAATTAAAACAGATGAATCAACTCACAGGAACGATCATGAAAGGACAACTTGTAATGAAGGTATATAAGGATATCTGAAATGCAGATAATCACAGTATAAATATAGCGTTCAATGCACGGGCGTCGATCTGTCATTGATACCCATTGATCAGGGGGGATGATCCATTCATCCATCCCCCCCTGATGAATGGGTATTACGTAAGTATCGACGCCCATGGTTCAATGTATGTACTATCAACGCTCATATGCCCCCCATTTGTCAGGTAAACGTTCACCACTCTACACCTCTCTCATCCCTGGACTACATTAATTCATTCTCTGGTGTGCCTATACAGGGTGTCTCAGAAAGAATGCAACACCTACGATCGTTAATTTCATCAACACCATCGACCAAATGTCATTGTTTTTTGTTTGATTGGGTAGAACATTCTTTTTCCAACAACATGATACCATGATCATTGATTTTGGGTAAGGCGTTTGGATCCTAGGGCCATTTTTCTGAGGCAATGTCGTAGACAATGTGAGCCATACCGTACGGGGTTATTGTCTTCTTTATCAAAGGAAGCGCAGTCATGCGGTTCTTCTGTCTATGGGAGGCCGTGTGGCGAGAATGCCTCAGTGTTCAGAGGATCGCTGGAGAAGAAAAAGTAGCAAATTTTTGAAACGACATTGCCTCAGACAAATGGCCCTAAGATCCAGACGCCTTACCCAAAATCAATGCTCACGGTATCATTTTGTTGGAAAAAGAATGTTCTATCCAATCAAACAAAAAACAATGACATTTGGTCGATGGTGTTGAAGAAATTAACGATCGTAGGTGTTGCATTCTTTCTGAGACACCCTGTATAGATGCCTGTGTGTTCATTGTTGTAATACAGTTGTTCGTTTATCGGTATTATAAGATTTGTTTGTACGGCAGTCTTATTGTTCTATGCATACGTTAAATTCTACGTTGCCACAACCATATCTCTTGTAGGTCTATGCCACAACCTCAGCCACCTTCTGAACAAAGGCTATTTCTGCATACACCACAGCGCTTTACAACAGGTGATGCTTGTCTGACCTTAAGTGCGTATCTCACCGGCACAGACGTCGCCGCGACTGCCGCGACTGATCAGTCGCGGTAGTCGCGGCGACTCGGGAGACCCGAAAATGGTTTGCAATCTCAGAAGGCGAAGTCTCGGAGACGTCTCCGCGACGTATCCATGGGAGCAGGAACAAACTGTACCAAATGATAAAGAACTCAGTCACATGGTCTCTAAAGTGGGTCAAGCAACGTCAAGTGGTGTCGCGGAGACGTCTCCGCAACGTCTCCTCTCAGTCGCCTTGGTCTCCAGTAGGTCGCGGACAAAATTAGTCTCCGCGATTGATGGAGAGTCTCCGAAAAAAATCGAACATGTTTGATTTTCCCGCGACTCCCCGGAGACCCGGCTAGTCTCCAGGAGACGTCGCGGAGACGTCTCCGCGACCAGCGGAGACTGAGTCGCCAACTGGTCGCCAACTAGTCTCCAGCCCGGTGAGATACCACCTTTACATAGAAAGCATATTTGATCACCTAATTGTTTGCTACGTGTCGACTCGGTAGAATGCAAGCTTTTTTTTTTAGTATGGTTTGTATTACCAGGGTCGAATCCCGTGGAGGGATTCTCCTATTTGTTTTTGTCATACTATATAATTCCCTTAATTTCTTCCAATTCATGTATAATTATGATGAAAACAAGAAAAATGATTTTGAAAAAGAAAAGGCACACAAAATAAATCACAGACAACAAATAAAATAAAAGAAACAGAAAAGAAGATAAATCTAAATAAATTTAAACATAAATAAAAAAATATATATATAAATAAATATAACGTGTAATTTAGGTATAATCAAAATATGAATATGAACTTTGAATTAAACTCGCAAAATAATGTAGACAAAAATTGGCACACCTAGGAAGATTCGAATCAGTTCCACCAGGTTCATAGGATTCGGACACAAGTGTTTTTCCGATGACCTATCCTAAGAAACTTCATATGTTACGTGGTATCGTTCTTTATAATCTCTATACCTCCGAGTCTGAACGGGAAACAATGATGATGAATAGTTGAATATCATGGTCGAAAAAAAAACGCCGACAAATTGTAGGTATAGATCAGATACAGAACAATAAAAACCTCACAACATACGAAGTTTGCTAGTTAGGTCATCGGGGGAAAAACAACTTGCGTCCAAAACTCATATGAACCTGGTGGAACTGGTTCGAATCTTCCTAGGGTTGTCATTTTTGTGTACATTATTTTGCGAATTCAGATCGAAGGAAATATATATTGATTATATATTTATATTCATATTTTTGCTTTTTTATTTCTTTTTAAATTTATTTAGATTTGTCTTCTATATTCTCTTTCTTTAATTTGTCTGTGAGTTTTGTTTGTGTCTTTTTTTCGTTAATCTTGATTTTCATAATTATTTTTTGGGGCATCATAATTATGTGCCATGAATAGGAAGAAATTAAGGATTTCGAATAGCCTTTTCTTGTATGTCTGGATTAAAAAGTGATATTTTGTTAAGGGTAAAAGATTATTTATAATAGTATGACAACAAAATATAGGAGGCATTCGCCCCCGAAACTTTCTCGATCCGACCCTGGTAATACAAACCATACTAAAAACCTGGCATTCTACCGACACGACACGTAGCAAACAATAGGGTGATATTTGTTAAGTTGAAATAGCACATGTTATCGTGTTTTGCTTCATCAAGCATGTTTTCTATGAAAGGTCAGACAAGCATTACCTGTTGCCAAGCGCTCTGATGTATGCAGAAATAGCTTTTGTTCAGAAGGTGAATGATCTTACAATATGCATGGCAGATTGTTACCGAAGGGGCAGGACTGTGCAATACACCAGTTCGTAGATAGCATTGGGGCCCGGATATGGGTCGTTTGACCCCTTGACCATTGAATTTACATTCATGGGTAGGATATAAAGCTTTTACTCTGTGCAGTCATGTTCAGAGTGGCAGATGGTTGTCATGGGATATCCTTTGTTACTTTCATGAGAACAATTGATCAACCTACGCAACAAGGAATTTCCAATCGATGTACTCAAGAATAATAAGTAAAGAACCTTATCCAGTACTTTCAATTCGATGAATGCCGCATTGGGTCGATTGACCTTTGTATTGCGCATGCGCAGATCGTAACTACGAACTGGCTAAAGTGCGTATCTCACCGGCAGAGACGTCGCCGCGACTGCCGCGACTGATCAGTCGCGGTAGTCGCGGCGACTCGGGAGACCCGAAAATGGTTTGCAATCTCACCAAGGCGAAGTCTCGGAGACGTCTCCGCGACGTATCCATGGGAGCAGGAACAAACTGTACCAAATGATAAAGAACTCAGTCACGTGGTCTCTAAAGTGGGTCAAGTAGTGTCGCGGAGACGTCTCCGCAACGTCTCCTCTCAGTTGCCTTGGTCTCCAGTAGGTCGCGGCGACGTCTCCCCAGTCGCGGACAAAATTAGTCTCCGCGACTGATGGAGAGTCTCCAACAAAATCGACCATGTTTGATTTTCCCGCGACTCCCCGGAGACCCGGCTAGTCTTCAGGAGACGTCGCGGCGACGTCGCGGAGACGTCTCCGCGACTAGCGGAGACTGAGTCGCCAACTAGTCGCCAACTAGTCTCCAGCCCGGTGAGATACCACCTTAAGGTCTGCATGAAACAAAACGAATATGTGTCGACACACCCTTTTTTCATAGTTTTTATACCGAACAACAGGAAACCATTGTATTAAATCAGTAAACACAGACACATATAGGCACATCAGTGGCTGAATTAATGTAACCCAGAGAGGTGTACGGTTGTAAACGTTTACCTGACAAACGGGGGAAGGGGGGGGGGGGGGGGGGGCAAGAACGTGGATAGTACTACACCATGGGCGTAAATCTGTCATTGATACTCATTCAACATGGGGGGATGATGTATTCATTCATCCCCCCCCCCCCCCTGATGAATAGGTGTTACGTAAGTATTTACGCCCATGTACTACACACATGACATGTAGGCCTATATTGAACGCTATACTGTACATTTAAGATATCAAATTGTCCTCTCGCTCGTGTTGTTCCTGTGAGTTGATTCATCTGTTTTAATTTTCACTAACAACGGGGACAGGAGCTTCGTCATGTTCGTGGGGGTGGGATCCTCTGTACACTCCCCATATCAAACACAGTCACATACATTGGCGTAGAGACTTACGTAATACCTATTCATCAGAGGGGGGGGGGGGGAATTAATAGATCATCACCCCTGTTGAATGGGCATCAATGACAGCTCTACGCCCGTGGTCACATAATAAGAACACATTGTTTGTCTATTTTTAGGCGGTGTTTTCATGAGACCTTCATTATTACTCTCATGAATATTCATTTATTCATGTCCTTCATTTACATTCTTGAATACTGTCTTCCTTTCGTAGTTTGGGAGCGCTCTTTAAATACAAGACGACAGCAAGAGGTCGATAGGTGCTTCACAGCGGGTTTCTACGGTATTTAATACGTAACTACGTAACTTTGTTTTAAAATGGTTTATTTGTATTATATCCATGTTCGTTTTGTTTAGAGTCTTCTGGAGCACGGAGCGAAAGTTTTGTGTAAAAACGAGGATCAAATGACACCTATTCATCTCGCCGCACTATATGGGCACACAGTGTAAGAAATCGACCCTTCTTTCTAATACTTATATAATAAGATCTTGAAACTTTGTCAAATTTAGCCAAAATAACTTGGAGCCTTTTTTCTCGTATAATACTAATTTTGTTGGTTCATGGTAACAAAATAATAATAATGGGTTTGATTTGTCAAATGTCTCCCTACCTTTTGAAATATTAGTATCCGAATTCGGATACTTCCCGCGAACGATCGGGGATGGTATCTGACATCATTTTTTTACGTGATACGTATAGCATATCACCTTTTGTTATTACTCAGCGTGTGCTTCCACAATCACATGATGTATCACGATCAGCTTTGCTTTGTTTATATAACTGATATCATGTTACAAATCTCGATCTTGATAAGATCTTGTTCAGAACATATAAAATTATCCATGACGTGATTGTGTCGTTAGTTTGTTTTCCACCATCGTGGTAATCAACTCGGTCACATTCGTATCAGTTTCTGACAGTTGTATCACTACTGTCAACAACCCCACGCTGTTTTAACTGCCCCCGAGGCCCAGTGCTATCACATAGATCTGCCCTGGTTCTAAGAAAGTGCCAACCCTGATACAAAATCTACTGGATGCAGGCTTGAGTGCTAAAAAATCACGACAATCACGACCACAGTTTAGGCCCTCAAAGTGAGGTTTTCATCTAACAGGAGAATCACGTAATGCATATGACAACATTTGGTAACGCTTCATTATCCGTCATCATTTCCCGTGGTCATTTCCGTTGTCGAAAAGACCGAATTGTGGAAGCACAATTCTTTCTTTTTTTTTCTTTCATCTTTTTTCCCTCTTATTTCTGTGCGTTTCTTGTGCACGATGGATCAAAAAATCGGCTAGAGATATCATTATGAAACTTGGTACACATATAAATCATGGTCTGTAGTTGTGAACCTGGGTAATAATGTTGACGTCACTACCCTGTGACATCATAGAGACGCCATTTTGTAAAATAATTAAATCGCCCATATCTTTCTTATGCAATGATATATATTTTAACTAAAGTGTGTTTATAAAAAGTTCATGTCAAGGGTAACAAAACGGGTCAATAGGTCCAGGGTCGTGCGGGAAACAACGGACGCGTACGCGCGCGTCAACATTTTAAAATGTTCCAAATGACCTATAGACCAATTTTCTATACGTTTCAGGTCATTCGGAACAAACAAATTAATTTTGTTCACATGGGGTGGCTTCCCAATAACAATTTTAATGAATCTACGCGACCAGAAATATGTTAATGCGCGAGGGTTTAACATTACAAACCGCGCGCGCTGCTATATGCAAAATATGTACAAATGAGTGCAAATAGGCCTTGTTTTAATGGTAATAATTTTCAAAAAGTCTAAGTTTTTTTAATACATTTCAATGACAGATTATGAGGTGTAGATATGATTCCATACGTCATTTTGGCCAAACGGACTCTATGACGTCGTCATATGACAATGTGAATTTCAAATTTACTGTTTTTGAGCGATTTCATTATTTTCGACTATGTTTTGAGATGTATTGTTTGCCCTTTACTCTGTTAATTGTGCTCGAATTTCTCCCAAATTTTGATATGTTGTAGCTTAGTTCATGAGCTTAAAGTACTGTGGCCTTTATTTTTCGCTTAAATTATGGCATCACATTGATTGTTTTTATTGAAGTCTAAGGGTTGGAATCTCCAATAACATGAGGATAGTCCGTTATATGTTTTTTGTTTCGTAACTCCTTACGGGTTGCTGCTTCTGAATTGTTGATAAGCAGGTACATGGACCATAATGAGATAAACAATTTATAAAATAAATTAAAATTGCGAAAAGGCTGTTTTCCTTATGCAAATTGGGGTCAAAGGTAAAATCATGGTCTGTAGTTGTGAACCTGGGTAATAATGTTGACGTCACTACCCTGTGACATCATAGAGACGCCATTTTGTAAAATAATTAAATCGCCCATATCTTTCTTATGCAATGATATATATTTTAACTAAAGTGTGTTTATAAAAAGTTCATGTCAAGGGTAACAAAACGGGTCAATAGGTCCAGGGTCGTGCGGGAAACAACGGACGCGTACGCGCGCGTCAACATTTTAAAATGTTCCAAATGACCTATAGACCAATTTTCTATACGTTTCAGGTCATTCGGAACAAACAAATTAATTTTGTTCACATGGGGTGGCTTCCCAATAACAATTTTAATGAATCTACGCGACCAGAAATATGTTAATGCGCGAGGGTTTAACATTACAAACCGCGCGCGCTGCTATATGCAAAATATGTACAAATGAGTGAAAATAGGCCTTGTTTTAATGGTAATAATTTTCAAAAAGTCTAAGTTTTTTTAATACATTTCAATGACAGATTATGAGGTGTAGATATGATTCCATACGTCATTTTGGCCAAACGGACTCTATGACGTCGTCATATGACAATGTGAATTTCAAATTTACTGTTTTTGAGCGATTTCATTATTTTCGACTATGTTTTGAGATGTATTGTTTGCCCTTTACTCTGTTAATTGTGCTCGAATTTCTCCCAAATTTTGATATGTTGTAGCTTAGTTCATGAGCTTAAAGTACTGTGGCCTTTATTTTTCGCTTAAATTATGGCATCACATTGATTGTTTTTATTGAAGTCTAAGGGTTGGAATCTCCAATAACATGAGGATAGTCCGTTATATGTTTTTTGTTTCGTAACTCCTTACGGGTTGCTGCTTCTGAATTGTTGATAAGCAGGTACATGGACCATAATGAGATAAACAATTTATAAAATAAATTAAAATTGCGAAAAGGCTGTTTTCCTTATGCAAATTGGGGTCAAAGGTAAAATCTATTACATATGGTATCTCAAGAACCGTAATAGATATGAACATTGAATCGTGCAGACTTGTACATCATGATACGAGAATTGTTTCATTAACATAACATCAATTCACGAACATGTAGTTTTCAACATGTAAATCAGGGTCAAAGGTCAAATATTTCAATGATTAGTATTTTGGTAACTATACTTGGTATCAACTTGAAAATTGGAGGACTTGACGTAAATAATAATATGATTAATTCGGATGAAAAACCAACTCATAAAAACGCTGTCATTGTGGTGAAACAGGGGTCAAGGGTCATACAAGTTCGTCCTTTATACAATAGATCCACCATGGCAAATGCTACAAAGTTGTAACTCGGCATGTCTATTGTCCATGATAAGCATAGGCGCCGGAAGTGGGAGGGGAGGCAGGGGGGCGGCCGCCCCCAATCCCAAAAATGGGAGGGGGCAAAACGCGTTTTTGCCCCCCCCCCCCCCAAAGAAAAAGCCCCCCCCCCCCCCTCCTCCAAAAAAAGAAAGAAAAAAAGAAAAAGAGTGGGAAAGAAGAAAAAAGAAATGTATGAGCTAAGACTTGTCAATTCTAACGCTCAAAAACTAATTTATACATCCATTTTCATGTTTTCGCTGCGCGCTTCGCATGCAAACAGATTATCTATGTTGTTGTGTAACGTGGGTATGGTCTGGGGTGAGTACCTTTTTCTGTACCGGGCCACGTAGTTCTCGTGTAGGCTGGCATTGCTCTGGCTGCTTGTGTGACGTGCACCAAATTGCACCATTTCAAGTAAATAAATGCAAAATCTTCCCCGTGGGAGGGGGATACCCCCTCCCAAACCCTCCCCCTCTGGTTCTGCCCCAGCCCTCGGTCGCTTCGCTCCCTCTGGACTCATTCTTGGCTTTAGGCTATATGCTGTTGGATCATACATAATGTGGCATATGGTTTATGTTGGAACTGTGTATACTGTGACACTAAATACAATATTTGTGTGTGTGTTGGGGTGCATATTTATTATTAGTGTGTCAATTATTATTTAGTTTTCTTCGTTAAAAAATATATTTAATAACACGCCTTCCCAGATACAGTTAAACTTAAGCCCGAATTTCCTATCTAGATATGCACCAGATTGCACAATTTCAAGTCCAAAAATGCAAAAGCTCCCTACCGTGGGAGGGGGGACACCCCCCTCCCACACCCTCCCCCCGCTCAGTCACTTCGCTCCATCGCAATGTCTCACTCTCACCTCTGGCTCAAAGTATGCAACCCTGTAAGTGTGGTATGGCATGAGCCCCTTAACAAACAAATTGTGAGCCCCCGTGGGTCTTCCCCCCCCCCCCCCCCCCAATCCAAAACTGCTTCCGGCGCCCTAATGATAAGAGTAACATTTCACAAAATTGAATGAAATCATGAAAATGCATTCTTCATTATGATAATCAGGGTCAAAGGTCAAAAAGTTAATTGTACAGAAAATGTGATATTATCACTGCTATTGAGCTAATCATTGAGCCATTGAAAGGTCTGGAGGAGCTAAACATTTTTTAGAATAGGATGTAGTAACTAATATTGTGTCCTCATTGTGCAAATTAGGGTAAAAGGTCAAGATGGTCATTGTGCAGTATCTTTGTAACTGTCATGGATGTTTAATTTTAACACATGGACAGAATCACGATAAGCTTAACATCATACAAAATAGGGTGAAATCATGTAAATTATTTCTTAACTGTGTAAATTAAGGTCAAAGATCGAAGGACAAATTTCGGGTAATTACATATCACCTAATTCGTCAGTGACGAATTTAATGTCTAGTTTGTATTTGTTTTCACTTGGTAAACAGAGTTTTCTTTTTCCCTAAAACTTTCGCACATCATTCAGAACAATCTTCCAATGATATTGATATATGATTGAATTCTCTTCGACAACATTTTTATGAAGTTAATTGTACACTTTGAAGGGATTGAATAGTTCTCGTTTTAGTCGTCGCGTCAAAAATATTTTCTGTGAGATCAAAGACAGGAATTGCACACACACATACTTTCCAAAGCAACAGCGTTTTTCTGATCAAAGTCCGCAAAAAAAAGCGGCTGAAATATCCACACATCGCTAGCGTAAACCTTGATAAGCAATTTCGTCGATATGACATTTAAATATATTTTTCTATCAAAACAATCTAATTTGTAAAAACATGTCAAAGTGGCTTTTGAATTGACTTTTTCAGGACGGTCTTGGAACTTCTTAAAAAGGACGGTAGGATTACTACATGCCAGGACAAGCATATGAACACGCCTCTTCATCTGGCTGCTAACGCAGGCAAGACCGCAACCGTTACGGCATTGATACAAGCTGGGTCAGATATCGAGTCCAGGTAGTCTATAGTGTTTATAATTATGCCTATAATAATAATAATAATGATATGACGAATTTATATAGCGCTTAATGCAAACAAGCCTCTAAGCGCTTTAGAAAAGGAAATACCCAGTGGCGTACCCATAATTTGTTCTAGGGGGGGGGGGGGGTTATTTCGTCGACCAAAACTTTCGAGGGGGGGGTATCGGTGAAGAATTTTCGAAGGAGGGGGTGGATCGGTGAAGAATTTTCGAGCGGGGTGTCGGTAAAGAATGTTCGAGGGGGGGTGTCGGTGAAGATTGTTCGAGGGGGTTGTCGGTGAAGATTTTTCGAAGGGGGTGTGTGTGACGATTTTTCGGGGGGGGGGGGAGGGGTGTCTGTCAACATTTTTCGAGGGGGGTGTCCGTCAAACATTTTCAAGGAGGGGGGGATGTCGGTGAAGATTTTTCGAAGCCGAGTCCGAGATCCTTCAAAACAAATTGAGGCAGAGACCGAGATCAGTAAAAAAAAAAATATCGAGACCACTTGGTTTTCGGGGCCAAGACCATTGGTTATGATGGTCGAGACAACTCAAAAGTGGCCTCCCAAGTCCAGTTTCGGGAAAGTAGCCGAATACATCTATATTTATCAATATTGTTCGAACCCCCAAACCCCCCACCCCCCCACCCCGGGTACGCCTATGCTTATACCTCACGTTTATTTTATAACATAGGTTTTCCCATCCATTTTCAAACAATCGTCATTCAATTTCATTAATTGTTAAATTCAATTTCGTCTCGAGAAGTCCCGAACATGCCAATATAAGGCACCTTCTAATCAAGTTTGGTTACAAACAGATGCAGGGTTGGAAAGTTATCAATCCTAATAGACTCTTGCAGGTAACCTTTCACATTTGACCTCATTTGACCTTTGACCTACTTATGGGACCTTTGACCCCATAATATCATGGAGGCCAATATAGGGCACCTTCCAATCAAGTTTGGTTACAAACAAATGCAGGGTTGGACAGTTATCAACCGTTATCAACGTTATCAATCGATATGATTTTTGACAGCCCCGTTTGTGCATTGCAATATCAAAAATAATTGTTTTGTGTTCAGTTTATCGTTTAAGAATTTGAATGGTGAAGTCTTGAAATCGAATGACCAATAACGAATTTAAACATTACGTAACTCGTTCTAGATCGCCAGGTGGGGCTAATTTATTTGCAAAATTACAAAATAGAATTACTTAATATTAAAGCTGATTGGTCATTGACCAAATTGAATGATAAATGACTTAAAGGATACCACCACCCACAACTAATATTCTTATTAAAGAAAGGTAACATCTTTAGTATTCCATTCCATCAACGAGTTCACAAAAATATGTTTCCAGAAAAAAATATATATAATTGGAAAACGCATCACCATTCTAAGGCATGCGTTCATGCGGTCTGAATTGCGAAGACTAATGTGTGCAGAGCGAACGAATCGCCCGGGAATATATTGTCTACAAACGTACGCGTGAATAGCATTGGCGCACTCGCAAATTGTTGGCCCGTATGGAACCAGGAAAAAGTAGTGGTTCCGTAAGTGGTGTAAATGAATTGCTTTGTTTATGAATTACACAACCCTTTGCAAAATGTTGGGTATCTATTTGATATCACAAAACGGTACCAAAACATATAATAATGTGTTGTTCTTTGCCTGGTGGTCCCCTTTAATTCAATGTAGCAATTGACTTATCGAGACGAAATTCAAGTTAAAAATGATTGATATTGAATACATGTGTTTGAAATGGATAGGAAAACTTAAACTGTTTATAGTAATAATAATGGAAGATAATGTTTTTGTTCATATAAATAATACCTGACCCTTGGTGAAGCGCCGGGAAGCCAATCAAGTGGTTCACTGCAGCTGAAATAAAAAATAATCTATTAAGAACATAAATAGAAATAAAATAGTAAATCACAAAAATCAACATTTAACAATTAATCTTTGGATAGGAGTAAAGCATGAACGCCCCCTTTGAAGGCTTGGTGACCGGTGCCGGGGAGGCATTTCCAAACTCAAGCAGTCGAGTGGATGCAGCTTCTGTCTAGTGAATGGGTCCTGGCATGATGTGTGATTAGTGTGTAGTTTGGCATGGATGTGCTGAACCGAGTTATTTCCATTTGCGGGGGAGCATGTCAATCAGATCATGAGGACAAAGTTGTGTGTGCATCTTGTACAGAGCTTACGCTGCTGCAATCTGGCGTCTGTGCGTCAAACGTTGGATGGAGAATTGGGTGCGAGCAACAGTCTCAGTTACCATGGTTACTCGTAGAATAGTTGGTGCCTCCTGCTGGATGTTGTCCAACCATGTTAGAGATGATGGCGAGGCATTTATCCAGCACATAGATTAATATTCCATTACCCTTCGGACTTGTGCGTGGTAAACTGTAGCTCTGCCTTTGGTGTCTTACTTGTTGGAAACTTTCCTAGAGAACCAAGTTTCTGCCGTGCTCGGGTTGTAATGTGCAAGATGTGCTTTGACCAAATAAGTTTATAATCGAATGTAACAGCTAGGATTTCAAGTTCAGGCTTCACTTTCAGCTGACAACCTCCGAGGCTTAAACTCAGTTCGAAAGAGGTTCGTTTCCTTGACATTGTCATTGTTTTACATTTTGCTGGTTCGAATGTAATATTCCACATATGAGTCCTCGTTCCCATTTCGACCAAGTTCATAAGTTCATAACCACATAATTTCATGGTCTTTAGGATTTCTCAGTTGGCCGTGGTGGTTTGCAACTCATTCCAGTAGTATACGGCAATACCGTCACTTAGTGATTCGGTCCTGTCTTGGCGGCAGCACAGCTAGGGTATATCCCGGAATCGAGATACAGTCAGCTCCATCTTGGACTGTTGGATCAAGGAAAGTCTCCACTGCAATGACAAATGTTGGTTCTTCCTCCGCACAAATATTTGCAAGTTCTCCAATATTCGATTTCAGGCCACGGATGTTCACCTCCATTATTTCGTAGTTGGGAGGCAGGCATTTGTGTTGTTTTTTTCGTTCGGATCTGTCCGTTAGAGGCTTAATTTGTTTAAAGCCAGATGAACATGGAGGATACAAGGGCAGCAGACCCTAAACCTCCAGACACACTTGAGCAGTACGGCAGAGATACTCACAAGTCACTACATGACCTCATCTGAAAGCATCAATTGTCATTTCATATCGTGTGAACCTCTTGGTCAAGGATGGGATGATAACTATTTTAATGTAATTTCCCCTCAATATATAAATATATATAACCCAATGGACTGCATACAACCCAATGGACTGAATGTTACGTTCTATTCATTCCCGATTAATTAATTTCCCCCTCTGTCTGTCCCTCTCTTCCCACCTTTTCTCTCACACCCCCTCCCCCCCCCCACCCCCCCCTATCTCCCCTCTTTATGACGTATACTCTTTTGCCGCGCTTTGCGCGTCATAACAATTTGGCGTCCTTTATCATCTTGGTGTGGCAAGATCGGTAGAGCGCGCGTTTTCTGATCTCGAGATCCCGAGTTCGAACCCTGCCCACTCCGTTTGTCCTTCAGCAAGACAATTAATCCACATTGCTGCTCTCTACCCAGGAGTATAATGGGTACTTGGTCGGTGTTAATTAGCCTTTCAGCGCCCGTGGGCAGCTTTGGCTAGTATGCTCCCCTGGAGTTGAGATGGTGCACAAGATAATTGTTGCGGGTTTGAACTGTACCTGATTGACCAAGGGTAATGATGCGCCCTCTGAATAGGCAACTAGATAGATGGCGCTCTATAAAAGCTATATATTATTATTATCGAAAGTTAATATTTTTTGATACGATTTCAAATGTGCGATTAACTTACTTCCTGTTTGTTTTGCGTTACATTATTAGTTTGTTTATATTGTTTAATCAATGTTGTGATATATGTTTTGGAATATGTATAATATATTATATATATCATATGTATATATTTGTATATAGTGCTAAATGTGATTTTCTTCAATACCCTTTGACAGGGTGGACATGAGAAATAAAACATTGAACATTGAACATTATAAAAATGGGTTGAAGAATCCCTGCATTCTGATTGGTCAATAGGCATGTAAGAGTTTTTTACTGATAGCATGGCTCACTTTAGTTTGATTTTCAGTTTTTTGCGCTCATTTTATAAAACAAATGCTGCACAGGCATATTTCATGCTCGAATAAAAACAAATCCAAATATAATTTGTTTCATTTGAAAACAAAATTGAAATTTTATATTTGATAGAAACTTTTTTTTATATCCTCAAAACAAAACAAAAAATCGAATTTTCAAATTTGTTTCAAAATAATTTATATGATTAAAAAAAAATTAAAAAATTATGTGAAAATCCAATTTTTTTTTATCCCAGCCATGGGTCGGTACTATTTGCAAGCCATGGGTCGGTACTTTGAATCTAATGGGTCGGTACTTTTGAAGCCAAATGGTCGGTAATTTAGCCATTACTGGAAAAAGTCTGATTTTCTACATTTTTTCGCGCCCATTTTATAAAACAAAGGCTTTGCACAGGCATATTGTGTGGATCGGTACGAATGTAGTGCACTCCTTTTAACTTATGGAAATGGTCCTAAAACCCACCGCTGCGCTCATGGTTTAAACCATACCAAAGTTAAACTCGTGCATCCAATTCGTACCGATCCACTCATGCCTGTGCATCATTTGTATATTGAACATTGGGGACGCTTTTTTTTTTTTGATGCAATTATTAATTATAATTTGTCAGTTTGGACAAAGGCCTATGGCCGAAATTTTACCTAAAAGTTTTTTCCTCGGAGTAATATTATTGATTTCGGTTGTTTTCTATACATTTTCGACTCCGAGCAGAACTTTTACTTTATATATAATATATATATATATATATATATATATATATATATATACACTCAACCAAAAAGGTAGAGTCTCTCCCCCCCCCCCCCCATCCTCCCCCCCCCTCCCCCTAGTATTTGTTCATACATCTCAAATAGTATTTTACCGATTTTGATCATTCAAATGGTAATGGATATGGACGTTTTTACGCAAAAAATGAATAATATGTGTCTGCAATATGTATGGCATTGTTGGTGTGAAATCATGCATATTTATGACAAAAGGTGTGAATTAAAATCCTGCACTTTTGTGATTTGTATGTCAGCTTCTACATAAATAACGAGAGAGTCACGCATGTTTCTGAACTTTCAAGCACCATTTATAATGCTATGTCAACTCTATATTTTACTTTTTAAAAAGCATCACAATGAAAGACAGTGTTCAATATCCCCAACAGTTTCATATAGAAAGGCCTATTGTTTCAGAAAAATTGCATGCTTTTAGAAAATGGTTCCACTAAGAACAATGCAGCAGTTTGTAGTACTGATTACATAACAGATTTGTGAATTAGGCCAACTCCAATAAAAGATTAAAACAGGATATGACTTTGGCCACTCTAATCCCCAACAATTTCATATTGAAAAGCCTATTGTTTCAGAAAAAAATGCAATGCTTGTGAAAATGTTCCACTATAGAACCAATGTAGCAGTAGTACTGCTCTGGTGTGTCCGGGTCATATTCAATGAAGATGCTTACTCGTATACAAAATGTACCAATATACCATATAAAGTTGTTTTTTTTTTTGCACTTTGTATCAGAAAATACATTTTTTAGTGATGACACCTAATCTATAGCACCATTGATCATTCACATTGTGCGTAAGAAATTGCGCATTCTATTACCGTTACGAGATCAAAATCGGTAAAATACTTTAATAATAATTAATATATCCTCGATTTATATAGCGCCTATCACGATTGTAATCATCTCTAAGCGCCTTTTACAATTATATTATTACCCCAGTCATCAGGTACATTCTGCAATCAATCCAGCACACAAAGTGCACGTTTTCCACTCCCTGGGGAGCATTCCAGCCAAGGGCAACCTTGTGAGCGCACACAATGCTAAGGAACTACGTTTCCAGCAGCAAATGTGGATAAATTTTCTTGCTGAAGGAAAAACGCGATGGGCATACTCTGGGTTCCGAACTCGGGACCCTCACGATTGGAAGGCGACGCGCTCTACCATCCTTGCCACACCACGTCCACTTTTGAGATATATGAACAAATACTAGGGGGGGGGGGACTTACTCTTTTGGTTAAGGTGTTTACATGTGTATATAATTTATATACCGTTTTATACGAATATTTATTTCGTTTTTATGAAAAACAGAAACATAGATTCCCACAAACCCCTTGAATTTGCCGCAAAGTAATGGTTGGGTCCGAGACAGCTCCGCGTATTGCACGAAAATAGATGCCACCGTTGCTCAGCGGAAAATCACAAGGTAAAGAAAATCAATTTAAATGCACTGACGATAATAAATACAGTGAATCGCGTTATATGGAGGGTTCTTGGGAACATGACAACTGTCATTGTTATAAAAGGGTTTTGTTATATAGAACTCAATATAACGTGTTTCCACTATAGTTCCAAAATCATCAAAGCGTTACAAATCGTTAATTATAAGCTTGTTATTGATACACAAGTTATCTTTTGAAAAATTGTTTAAAGGGAATGTGAAACGCAGAAATGTTTGCTTATGATTACTGTTACGTGCATCTTTCTCGTCACATATCCTCGTTTGTTTATCCTCATGGGTATTAATCATAATATAAATAATCACAATGGTTTGGAATACCGAACAAGTAGAGGGCTGTCATAATTTCTGACTGTACCAAATGAAACGTCATATGACCTTGCACTAACAAATGCGGGTACGTAACCACTGACAAAGCAGCAGATTCAACAAGCAGCGGTTACAATACCCCCCTTTGTTAGTGCACGCTCAGATGCGCTCCAATGACATTTCATGCGGTACGATTTGAAAAACTATGGCAGTGTTCGTCAAACAGTCGATAGTGGTTATGAACATTGAATATATTACGACTAGAACTGACAAGGATTATGAAAGTAACAGCCAAGTACAAATTCCCATGAATATATTATTTATTTATTTTGTATTTGACTGTACAATATAAGTGATATAGCTATAAGAATTAGTAAAATTATGTAAAGTATCTTTTCTCTCAGCGTTTATAACAATATATTGTTTACTTGAACATTTAAGCGAGTTTCTATAATAATTCTTCATAATTTTAATATCATACATGAAGAATTCTTTTTTAATATATGTGCCTTTATCCAGGTGCCTTGAAAAGGAAGAGGAGACTTAGCTTACAAGGGGAATGCTGTTGTGTTTATAAATAAAATAAAACAAATCAAAAGCAGCTTTGCGTTATAAATTCATTATCTATTGCAAGCTTGCGTTTGAAATCAAATGGTACTTAAGCGAACCAAAGTGATATCATTTCATCTATGCTACTTCGTTAGCGACACCGAGAGCTTTTATTTAGATATATACATTAAAAAAATGGCCCACGGATGAGCCACACGATCTTACAAAAAGACGACACAAATAACTTTTTGGCGTGTCCCGTACTAACCATGAAGACTGAAATGTTAAAATTGTTGTTCAGACCCCCAACAAAGATGTAACGTGTTTTTTTTTGTTTTGTTTTTTACTGCAAAGCTAAATTTCCATTCATGATCATGTTGAAAGAAGAGGCCAATGTTGTCTTGTGAAACACAGGCCACTACAAAAGTATATATCTAAATAAACAGAGGAGATATTAACCAACGAGGCAACGACTATTCGAGACGGGAAAGTGTGGAAATGAGGACTAATTGTGGTTATTTTGCCAAGTAATAAATTGATATGATAGCTTTTGACAGGAATTGTCAGAGGTTGCCATGGGGTGGGGGGGGGGACAGTTGTTTTTGCGTGAGCAATGAACGTGCACATTATAGTGCTAATGAATCGTGCCGAATCTGACATATACAGCATCTCTAGCAATGCCCCCAAAACAGCTGCAATGAATCTACCGACTATACGTACTAAACAATCTTTCTTTGATTTGGAAAGGGGTGTCATTTCCTCGTTTGTCGTACAAAAAACAAAGGACTTGTATAGTGAATGAACTGCCTACACGTTTTCTATAGGTACAGTTTTAAGAAATGCAAGTTTTGTCATTTACCCCCACGATTTCACCTAAACAGTTGAGCTGTAGTATCGAGATTGCATTGTTTCCCTGTCTAAAGCTCCATGTAGTTGTTTTTGCAGTGTTTCATATCAGAATAATAAATGCTCGTGGTCTAGATTATGCTACGTTAGGGCGGAAATAAATGCCACGATTTCTGGTATATTATTATCTATATACCATGATATTTCTAAGTATAAACTACTACATGAAAAGTCACAAAAATAATCACACTTAGGAAGGGATTGAGAACAGCGGTACGCGCTCGTTAATATCCTATGGTCAAAGGTCGTATGAAACAACCTCGTTCCTGACAAGAAAATAAGTACTAACATTGTTTTTGATGTAGAAACAAACATTACAAATAATAAATCAATTGATTCTAAATGCTAAAATATAAGCAGTGCTAATTGTATTTTGTTTTGCTTCGATTTTTAATAAAGATACGTAAATGCCATTTGGCTAGACCAATCAACGTTAGACCAAAAAAACGTCACGTTTCGGCGGCTAACAAAAATCATGGCGCCACTCAGAGCATACATAATGAGCCTGTGCTAGCAAAACAAAAACTATGCCTCACTATTCGAAAGAAATAATGGGAAGGGATTATTCAAGGGACATTTGGGATGTGTGATTAAAGGTCTTAAAACACAGTTTGCTTCGTGTTATGCGTTTTGGTTCGCTTTAACATTTGATCCATTTTATAAGCAATTTACAGTTACGGTTAATAGCACAATTGTGTTTAATCGCAAGTAAAGTGACAATTGTCACTTGCAATTAAACACAATTGTGCGCCATTGCAATGTTGTATACACTACCCTATATGAATAATAACCCGTTATATTATAATGTTTAAGATCATCTTATAAGACACCGATGGGCTTAACATAATTAGGAAAACATGCTCTCATTATTTGATAGGGGATCCGATACCGCTCATCAAGCAGCTGAAGCGGGTCACGCAGAAATTGTCAAGCTTCTCTGTGGCTGGAAAGCGGGATATCCTCTCAGGCCAACGCGGCCGCAAGAACTGTTTGGATGTGGCTATCGATTCGGGGCATAAGTAAGTCAGTGTTTCTCATCGTTTTTATTTGATCATTACTTGATTTTACTCATGTTAGTTTCTTTATTGAACCTTGCAGTCTTTCAAGCAATCTCTTGAAACTGGAACGCCTACTACAATAATTTGGGCATGAGTACTGTAAGTGAAACTTTGATGCAGTATCTAAAATTATTGCCAATGTTTTCAAGATTCTCTTCACCCTAACATGTTCCCAGAGCAGGACTCGCATGGCTATCGTTTATAACTTTTCTATGAGATATTGTTTAATGTAGTCATATTGGTTACTGTCTGGGATGTGCTATCGGTATCGGGGCACTGAGAAAATCATACATGTGGTCTGCTTGAGGTAAAGAAGAGATATCTTTCATTCAAAGGTACACTTG